>ML253219.1:7673-25934 GCA_005239495.1 Nicotiana undulata
AATGCTCTTCCCGTAGCTAGGAAAGGTCTCCCGAGGATGATCGGAATCTCCTTGTCGACTGCACAATCAAGAATGACAAAGTCGGCAGGGAGAAGGAACTTCCCCATTTTTACTAGAACATCGTCAACAATTCCCACGGGCTTTTTTATCGTTCGGTCGGCCATTTGCAAGCGCATGCTAGTTGGTCTTGGCAACCCCAATCCCGCTTGCTTGTAGATAGCAAGAGGCATTAAATTTATACTAGCACCATTGTCACATAGTGCTCTTGCAAAATCCCTTAGCCCAATGGTGCATGGGATAGTAAAAGCTCCCGGGTCTCCCTTCTTTTCAACAGTTGATGTAGTAATTATTGAACTAACCCGGTGAGTCAAGTTCACCACCTCATTTTTCGTTGATCTTTTCTTTGTCATCAAATCTTTCAAGTATTTGGCGAACCCAGGCATTTCTTGGAAGGCTTCCAAGAATGGAATATTCACCGACAATTGCTTCAAGATCTCATAAAAATTTTCGAACTTCCCATCATCCGCTCGCCTCACAAGCCTCTGAGGAAATGGAGGGCTAGGCCGAGGAATTGGTGGAGGAGCTTTTGGTGTCTCCACCGCTTTTTCCACTGCCTTCCCTTCCTTTACCCTCTGAATCTCATCATCTGAGGGATTTTTTTCAACTTCCACTACTTCTGGCGGCTCAATCTGCGATTTCTCTTCTGGATTCCGATGCTCAACATCGACCACCTGCTCATTTTTGTCTTGGAGTATCTTACCACTCCTTGTAGTGACGGCCATGCAATGAGATTTCGATCTACCTGGACTGCTCTTTGAATTTATCACCGTGTCACTAGGAAGTGTGCCTTTTTGCTTAGGGGTTTGTTCTCTAGAGAGGTCTCTCATTTGCATTTCAAGTTTTTGAATCGAAGCGGTGTGTGAACTCACCACTTCGGACATGTTCCTCATAGTTGCATCACTTTTCTCTTGATTTTGCAAAACCCGTTCTAGCATTCCTTCCATCTTGGACTCGCTTGACGATTGTGAAGAAGTGGAATATTGTCCTCTAGGTGGTACATAAGGATTGGAACTCCTATTGGAATAATTGTTGTTGTTCCACGATCCTTGCCCGCCTTGGTCATTGCGCCAATTTTGTTGGCCTTGCCCTTGCAGGTTTGGCCTCCAATTATTGTTTTGACGATAACCACCTTGAGAATTTTGCACATAATTTGCTTCCTCCCAATCTTGGCTCCCCATGGATTGAGTATCCTCTACCATGTTCACTTTCTTCATTTGATTCTCCTTGAGCATCTTGGTTAGGACATCAACATTTGTAGCTAAACCTGCAATCAATTGGTCTCTCTCTTGATTTTCCTTGGCCATGTTGGCAATGGAAGGGGTCCCATAGGACATTCCCCTAGTTGTGTCTTCGGAGTGCCAAGCTTGATTGTGCTTAGCCATTTTATCTTGAATTTGGGTGATTCTAGCGAATGATTTGTCCATGAAAGATCCGCATGCGACATTCTTTGCGATTGACTGGGAGAGCGGGTCCAAACCCATGTAAAAATTTTCCATCAAAATGTATTCAGGGAACCCATGGTTTGGTGATCTCACCAAATACAACTTGAACCTACCCCAGGCCTCATGTAAGTGTTCCCCTGGCATTTGCTTGAAGAAGAATATTTTATCTCTAAGCCCAGATTTCTTGCTACCCGGGAACCACTTTGCCAAGAAGGCTCGAACAAGCTCGGGCCATGTAGTGATGGTTTGAGGAGGTAAGTTCTGCAACCATTTCTTAGCCTCTCCTGCCAATGAATATTTGAACACCCGTAGCCTCAATGCATCATCCGTCACATTGTTCTGCTTGTGCATGGCGCACACACCCAAGAAATTCCGTAGGTGTTGTGTTGGGTCATCATCAGTTGAGTTATGAAACAATCCTTCAGCCTTGAGCATTAGGATCATCCCATGGTCAACTTTGAAGTTTGATTCACCCACTACCGGTGGGAGGATTGCATTTGAGTCATCGATGTATTCCTCAATATCGGCGAAAGGATTCTCCTCTTCATCATAAATT
Source organism: Nicotiana undulata (assembly GCA_005239495.1). Taxonomy (NCBI): domain Eukaryota; kingdom Viridiplantae; phylum Streptophyta; class Magnoliopsida; order Solanales; family Solanaceae; genus Nicotiana; species Nicotiana undulata. The sequence goes on from ML253219.1 coordinate 9,732, forward strand.
TCGGCCATTGTAATCTGGAACACCAATACAAAGCAAACAGCTTGTGATGGGATAGAACAAGATATAAAGTGAAGTTCACACTAACTAGTAATTTCAAAACCGTATTCCCCGGCAACGGCGCCAAATTTGATACGCTCAAATTACACTTCTAAAATAGTGTAAAGCGGTCGAAGTCAAATATAATAACCCAACAAGGTTGGGGTCGAATCCCACAGGGAATAGGTGTGAAAATATCACTATGTTAGTGTGGTTCTTAACTCTAATCGAAGTTCTATTCCGTTAGTGAACAAAAAGGGTGGTGATTAATAGTTTTCTATTTTAGAGAAAGAGTAGTAACAAAGGAGGCTAATTTAGATTGTAATTAGTATGGGTAGGATAACCAAGGTTGTGTCCCCTTTCCTGGAGTGTAATCCAAGTAGGTATTAATATGATATATTTCTAATGGGAAGTTCTTGATATGCAAATGATTCTTAAGATAACTATCCAAGATTTTCCAATACTATGATAGTATTTCCTCTTTATAATTTTTCCAAATGTAAAGGAGTTTCAATAAATCCGAATCACGTCTTGCCAAATAAAACCAACTTATTCCTAAGTGATTCTATTAAACGAGGTTTAACACCTCGAGTCTTTGGTATTTACTCTTACCACTTCTAACCCCCTTTTCCAAGCTAAGCTAAAGTTATGGCATAAGTTAATGTTTGCAGCCATTAACAAGAAATGTAAGACGAAGAGTAAACACATATCAACTACCCATTATGCATATATTCAATGGCAAATACCCAAATACATAACACCCATTTAGGGTTCACAACCTCAGTGTTTAAACTTAGCTACTCATCATAAATAACCAAAAGAAACAAGTATTTAATAGTGTCATGAATGCTTACAAACCACCACTTGCTTGCTCTAATGCTTCCAAAAGTGAAGAATATTTAATGAGAGAATGTTGTTCAAAATCTAGACAAGAATGACCCACAACACCCAAGTAAATCCTTTTATAGGGGGAAGAAAATTCGGGTGAAAACAGACAAAAATACCCCTGACGGACGATATGCGATCGCATTCGTGTCGCATAATAGGAATGCGGTTCGCATCTTGGCTTCTTCCATCGCACCTAAAAACCCTAGTTCCCAGAGATGTATCGCATTTGGGGTATGCGATCCGCATTAAAGATATGTGATCGCATTCATGCGTCGCATTTGCAGTGTGGCTTCAGGCATCAGATGAACATGCGATTCAAATGCGGTTCGCATTTGGGATATGCGGTCGGATATGTGGCCGCATTTCACTCCTTAATTTTGACTCAACTTTCTGTTGCGGTATGCAACCCCCAGGCTTGAAATGCGATTCGCATGTTGAAGATGCGATCGCATTTGACCATTTTCCTTCTCTTTTCTCTTCTTTTAACTTCCTTTTGCATGGTCTTGAGTCTTTACACCTTGTGTACTGCAAAACACCAAAATACTATGATTAATAAGAGTAAATGCTCTTGAAATGAGCCCTAGTCTAAGCAATATGGTATTAAATGTGCCGAAATTCTCCGGCACATCAAATGCCTTATATGCTTCATCGTAATGCCTTATATGCTTCCTTGCAATGTTTTATATGATTCATTGTGATGCCATATGTACTATGAGATTATGTGTTGTATAGTATTGTTCCTCTGAGGCTTTATTGAAAAAATGCTGAATAGAAAGGAATTTGTTATGGAAAGTACGTATTATAAGATATTGGGATCGGGTTGTACGCCACGGCAGGTTTGAGAGTGATTATTCCTATATGTGATCGAGTCGTACGTCAGGGCAGAGTTGAAAAGTATTTGAAATATATATGGGATCAGGTCGTACGCCACAACAGAGTTGAAAAGTTTTTGTGATATATATGGGATCGGTCTGTACGCAACATCGGAGTTGATAAGTATTGTACACATATGGGATCGGGTCGTACGCCACGGCGAGTTTAGAAGGTACCTTATGGGAGCGGGCCATACGCTCCGGCGGATCTATGACTTGATGATTATTGTTTCGCTTCGTTGGTCTTACCCTTGAAAGTGCATTATTGCTCAATTCAGTAGTTGTTTGGATTTATGCTCTTGATATGTGTTTTTTGCTTATTTCCTAACATGCCACTATATTTCATTATATTCTATCATATGTTATTATCGATGGACCTTAGTGAGTATCGAGTCGACCTCTCGTCACTACTTCTTCGGGTTTAGGCGGGATACTCACTCGGTACATATTTATTTTAATATGTACTCATGCTGCACTTATGTATTTAACTGTACAGGTACTGAGGCCGGTGCTTCTGGTTATTGTACCGGAGATAGACCCTGAGCTTGTGGACTTGACTTCACGATGAGTTGTTTCCTCTGGCGATCCCCAGCAATGCCAGGGAGTTTCACTTACTTTTGTTATTTTCCCCGTCTATTTAATCCAGACCGTGGATGTATATATTACTTTCCTTTGTATATTCCGTTAGTATGCCCATGACACTCGAGACACTAGTTCCTGGCACACACGTAGTGTATATTTTGGGTTTCGGGTTGTATAGGCATACATATGCCTTATTTTGGCCATGTAGTGTTATGCTTTTATTTTCATATCAAGCTATCATCATGTTTAATTGTTTAAAATTGGTATACATTGACTTGTTTAATCAAATGGGAAGGGTAACACTTAGTGTAATTCATATTGGCTTGCCTAACCTCGTCGTTGGGCGCCATCACGACCTGGATTATGATTCTGGGTCGTGACGAGAAAGTTCTTCGACAGACTGTGTAAATACATCTTGAAAAAAAATACAGTAAAATATGCATCTGGGGTTCCTGCCGGAAAAATTTTTGGGTTCGTCGTCAGGCGCCGAGGGATAGAACTGGATCCATCAAAAGTCAATGCCATCCAGGAGCAGCCACCGCCAAAGAGTAAGAAGGATGTAATGGTTTCCTGGGACGACTAAACTACATCAGCCAATTCATAGCCCATTCCACAGTCATATCTGAGCCAATTTCAAGATGTTGAAGAATGATGCTGCAACTAGTTGGACCGAAGATTGTCAAATGGCTTTTGACAGGATCAAGGAGTACTTATCAACACCACCAGTCTTGGTCCAGCTAGAGCTAGGTAGACCCTTGCTACTCTACCTTGCAGTACTAGATGGAGCCTTCGGCTGAGTTCTGGGGCAGCACGAAGAGACAGGGAGAAAGGAACAAGTTATCTATTACCGGAGTAAGAAGTTCACTCATATAAAGCGTGGTACTCTCTGCTGGAACATACCTGTTGCGCTCTGACCTGGATAGATCAGAAGCTGAGGCACTACTTGTGTGCTTACACAACATACCTCATATCAATAATGGATCCCTTGAAGTATATCTTTCAGAAGCCCATTCCCATGGGAAAGCTGGCTAAGTGGAAAATTATGTTGAGTGAGTTCGACATCGTTTATGTGACCCAAAAAGCAGTCAAGAGATAGGCTCTGGAAGATCATGTTGCTGGGAACCATGTAGAAGAAGAATACGAACCCCTGAAAACGTATTTTCCCGATGAAGAGGTGTTATTCATAGGAGAAGATATTGTTGAATCCTGCGATGGTTGGAGGATGTTCTTTGACAGAGCAGTAAATTTCAAAGGAGTCGCCATTGCAGCTGGTTTGGTGTCAGAAACTTGCCAACATTATCTGGTATCTACCAAACTCAGATTTCCCTGCACCAAGAACATGGCAGAGTATAAAGCTTGCATCCTAGGACTCAACATGGCCATCGACATGAACATTCAGCAACCGCTAGTAATCGATGACTCTGATTTGCTTGTGCACCAGGTACAAGGAGAATGGGCCACCAAAGAATTCCAAGATATTTCCATATTTACACCATGTGCATAAATTGAGAAAGAGGTTCACGAAGATCGAGTTTCGGAATGTTTCCAGAATACAGAACGAATTTGCCAACGCATTGGCCACTTTGTCATCCACGATACAACATCCAGACAAGAACTTCATTGATCTTATCCAGTAAGGATCCATAGCCAACCGGAATATTTTGCCCATGTGGAAGAAGAAATAGACAGGAAGCCTTGGTTCCACGATATCAAAGAATATTTGGCAAAAGGAGAACACCCAGAGTATGCAAATCATACTCAGAAACGTACGCTTAGATTTGGTAGATTTTGTCCGCGACCAGATTGTTTGTCGATTTGGAGTTCCGAAATTAGTCATCACCGACAATGCCTCTAATCTCAACAGTAATGTGATGAATTTCACATCCTATAGACCACAGATGAATGGGGCTGTAGAAGCTACAAACAAGAACATCAAGAAGATACTGAGAAAGATGGTAGAAAATCACAAAATGTGGCACGTGAAGCTGCCATTCGCTTTATTGGGATATCGCACTATGGTCCGCACATCAACCTGGGAAACTCCCTACTTGCTAGTTTATTGTACGAAAATTGTTATCCATGCTGAAGTGGAGATTCCCTCCTTGAGGATCATACAAGAAGCTGAGCTCAGTGATGCAGAATGGATAATGAGCCATTATGAGCAGTTAGCCCTCATAGACGGAAAAAGGATGAATGCAGCATGTCATGGGCAACTCTATCAGATCAGAATGTCCAGAGCCTTCAACAAAAGAGTCAAGCCGAGAAAGTTCACACCGGGCATCTGGTGTTGAATAAGATCTTTTCGCATCAGGATGAAGCCAAAGGGAAATTATCCCCCAATTGGCATGGTCCTTATATGGTTTAGAGGGTATTCACAGGAGGAGCCCTCATACTTGCAGAAATGGACGGATAAGTTTGCCAAAATCGATCAACTCAGAAGCAGTCAAGAGATACTATGTTATTGAACTGTGCTCGACCTGATTCCCATTTAAGAGGGAATAAGTAGGCAGCCATGTGGGTTCGGCCACAATTCAATAAAAACCCCGTCTTCCCCCACAATCAGAAATTGGTGCAGAAGTTTGAGGAGGACCGTCAAAATTCTGAAGCAAGATCAGCCGATCGCAGCATGTACATTAGTTAGAGATGTCTATCAATCTAACTGGGGCACAATCTTGATAAGGACCCTCAAAAGTTTATAGCATGAGAGGTCGCAATGTCTTGGATCGTGTCACAATCATTGGTTCATCTAACCAATTTCTTAAATAATATTATTTACTATGTCTTTGAAAATTACTCATGCTTGTTTTTCAGCAAACGCTACCCCCAATGATTTGAAAATGATCTTCAAACCGAGTAAAGCAAGCCAAGCAAGCCGACGGAGGCACGAACCGACCACCTCTTTTGCAGAATTCGCAATTATTCTTTGGTTGCATGAGCGAAGAAATCATGCCTCAAAGTCACAATCTTCATAACAAATGCAATGCTGAAATCTACTGCCAGCTAAAAATACTCTACTATCATCTACTATTTTTTTTTTTTTTTTTGCATGGGACTAAGCCTTGTCCCAAATCTTGCACGAGACTAATCTCTGTCTCCATCTGCATGAGGCTAAGACCTGCCTCCACATTTGCATGAGGTTATGATCTACCTCCACATCTACATGAGGCTAAGCCCTGCCTCCACATTTTCATAAGGCTAAACTCTTCCTTCATCTTGCATGGGATTAAGCCCTGTCCCACATCTTGCATGAGACTAAGCTCCGTCTTCATCTGCATGAGACTAAGCCCTGCCTCCACATTTGCACAAGGCTAAACTCTGCCTTCATCTTCCATGGGACTATGCCATGTCCCATATCTTGCATGAGATTAAGCTATGTCTCCATGTGCATGAGGCTAATCCTTGCCTCCACATTTGCATGAGGTTAAGATCTACCTCCATACTTGCATGAGGCTAAACCCTGCCTCTATATCTCGATAAGGCTAAGCTCTGCCGTCATTTACATGGGACTAAGCCCTGTCTCCATATTTGCATGAGGCTAAGCTCTGCCTCCTATTTGCATAAGGCCAATCATTGCCTTTCTATTTGCCGAGACTAAGGGTTGTCTCTCCAGCACTATCTATTTAACTCTTCTTTCGGGCTAAACTCTGCCCTCAACTTCACAAAACTGAGCCTTGCCTTGTTTCTCTTGACATCATATTATTGCACCACGTGGGCTGAAATATCGCTAACTTGGCCAAAGACGTCATAGTATAGAGGCATCATCCTCATAGCCGGAAGACACCATGTCATGGACTGAGGATCTCTCAAATTTGCATATCATTATTCAAAGGCGTCATGGTTCAGAGGCACCATTTTCATGGCCCGAGAACGTCATTTCATGTCCTGCGAATCCCCCATTAAACAATTCATAGCCCAGGACGTCATGGTCTAAGGACGTCATCCTCAACCGTCCAATGACAATTCTCATGGTTCGAAGGGAATCTGCATCATGTTTAAATTTTTTCACAAATGTACGCTTGTAGTATCTTTTACTTGTAGGTGACCCAATGAGAAACCCCTATCCCAGCAAGAGCAATCCCGCTCCAGTTCTTTCATATTATATCAAACATTACCGTTCACTGTAATCATCTTTCCACCTATTCAAAAATCTCGTGTCCGTTCTTGTGATGACTTCATCAGGATAGTCAGCCGATGAATCCAGAACTACACACAGCCTGATTCCTGTAAGATTAGGGAAATGTAGGCAGCTCAGAAACCATAGTGCGACCTAAATCTCTCAAACCATCTCGCGCGCTCAAAATAGGCCATCATATCTTTACCCGAAAACTCTTCCATCCTTCCCGGGTAAAGAGGGGCAGCTGTTGATACCCAATTTTTCCTATAATCTTTTTAATGCATATAAACCTTTAAAACTACGCATTAGCATCAATTTCTATTTTTCAATAAGTTCTACATTTTTAAATTATTTTATTGTATTTATATAAACAATTGATATTTTTCCAATATTTTATTTATATAAACAATTACAAAATTGCATCACAAATGACTTTATAATATTTCATGATTTAATTTTTCTATTTATAGTCATGTTAAGTTCAAAATATTTCACAAATGGCCAGATTTACACTTTTTGGTTACAATTGCAATAACTTTGAAATTATAGCCTATGCGTACATTATTGCATATTTTACTAGAAAATGGTTCATTATATATTGAGTAATTATTTTAAAACAATTCAACGCATGAAAATTATTTTTTATAATTTGTTATCTATTTTATAAATTACTTTAATTTATTATTTGGGTATTTAATAAATAACCCCTTTTATTTTCAGACCTAACCCCTCAAACCAGCCCAAAAACCTCTCTAATACCAACCTAAATGCTGGCCCAATCTCCTCATGCCCAAATATACACCTGCCCGACCCAATACCCTATTAAATTGTGACCGTTGATCTTCAACGCTCCACAAATCTCTTTCCTTAATTAATCCTAAACCTAACCCCAAACCCTCTCATTCTTCATCAGCCCCCGCCGTCATCATCACTCTCATCTCTCAAACTCTCTCTTGACCTAACCCTAATTCTAAACGCTGTCACCGGCGAGAACTCCTCCTATGGTGATTCTACACCTTCTTCGACCATACCTGGTTTTCTACACGCCATGGGTATTCGATTTCATGGATCCTTGAGGAGATCTCAAGGAAACCCAATGGGTTGTGGTTGAAACTTTCCTGTCTCAGGCCATTTTCCGTTTGTCAGTACTAATATCTCCTTATTTTTTGTTACGAATCAATGGGTTCTTGACCTATTCTCTCATCTCTACTACTTTTCTGAAAGCCCTAGTCCGTTACTATCGATCCTTCTCAGATCTGTATAGATCTTGGGTGATTCGAGCACTATTATGTGTTTACCTTTAAATTTCTCTTGTTTAATTAACTATTCCGAGTTTTTATCATTCTTGCTAAGCTATGGTTCATCCCAAAAAATAAATTAAAAGCTTTTCTGAGTTCTCAACGTTTAGTTATTTGTTTCTCCATCGTTTTGACTGATTTTTATTAAGGTGTTCAAACCCTAGTCGATTCTATGATGTACTGGTTTTCTTCAACTTTTGTTTCGATATTGTTTATACCACTTGTATTACTTTACTCTATCTTTTGAACTTAAACATTTTTCTTGTCAAATTCATTATTTTTGTGGGTTTTGCCCAAATTAATCTCTGTTGGGGTTCGAACCTGCTTTTCCGGCTAAGTTATATATTTCTAAGAGGTCTTACTTAGTTTAATTTCTATTTATGATTTGGATAATTCTTTTGGTGAAACCACTTATCTCTTTAAGATTCTTATTGATTATTTCCTATTATGTTGCCCTATTAATTTTGTGTGCACATATATTGTTTATTTCCTTATTTTTAATTTTAATTGGTCATCTCTACCTTAATTGATTGCCCGTATAATTTTGGGATTCTTACTCATTCTTTATTTGGCATGATTTGGACTCCTTTCCTTTATTAAACACCATGTTGTTACCGTTACGTGATTACCCCTAATTAAGGGGATCTATTCCGAACGACTTTGTGTGACCCTTTTATTGCCCTAATTGACTGATTTCTGATTCCTCTTACCTTATTTGTTCTACTCCTAAATTTCTATATATACGCTCTTGTTTTACCTCTCAAGACATGAACAATTAGTTCAAAATACACATGCACACGCAAATTCTCTCTTCTTTCTCTGCTACTTGTGCTAATTATTGGTCTAGCCGGCTGAAAGCCAAGGCTAGACAATGGAAATCTACTTGCTTTACATTCTGCACCTTACTTTGTTAATTGGTATGTTCATATTTCAATTCTGAAATTCAACCCTATCTGCTCTATAGTTGTTAAATCCATGCCTATTCTTGCACTAGTTTAATTAGCTATGTATTTGATGGTCTTCTTGTTTACTGCTTTACCCAGTATGTTTAGGTTTTACCCTCTCTTGTTCAAATGTTTAATCAAGCATGCCTAGGTCTCACTTGTCTTGTTTGATACATGGCCAGCATGTTTGTTTAGTTCCTGTTTACTCCCCTCAACTAGTATGCTCATGTTAGTGTCTTAGACTCCTAATGTATTTAATTGATCCTAATTGGTACGCCTAATTGTGTGTTGTGCACCCCTGTCTTCAACATGACCATTCCCATACCATGTCTCTATGTTTCACTGCCTATTACCATTTTAGTTTCAAGCATGACTAGCTTGTTAAGTCTCAGAATTAGTAGACTCCTAGTTGTTCTGTGCGTTTGTAGTTCCATATGCTCCCCCTTGTACCCAGTTCACGTGTTTCTGATGTGAGCTCTCTATGTTCCCAACCCCTTGACCCCTGTTTGTAAAGCTTTTTGTTAAATGGTTGTGAGTCTGGGTACTCTAAGTTTGTGTGATCATATGTCGCATCTTTGTTCTTCTCAAAATTGATTCAAAAACTATTTTTCACTCCTAGAATTTTCTTAAAATTGTTTCTATTCTTGAAAACCTTTTCACTCCTAAAAGTTTTATCTCTACATTGTTCTTTCAAAACTATGTCAAGCAGTCTCACTTCTACTCTTAGATTATTAACTTATGCCCTTCCAGTGTGTGTACTGCCTAGGAATCCATGAGATTTCTCCGAACTCTGGCACACTGGGGTTGGCCCTTCCACAGTGCACATAATCACTCTCCTACACGAAGGATATTGGTGTAAGCATTGCCCGCGATCCCTCAGGTCCTTAGGGAACTTTGATACACCAGGATACCCTATTGGCTATGAAACTTTTGGCATCTTGGAATGTTTTGAAGGCGTGGCATTCCCAGGTTCACTTTTGCCTAATTCAGGCTCCCTATAGCATATCTTATATTTAATTATGTAATTCATTCATTTATGGTCTATAATAATGATCTTTGTAAACAGATATTGGAGAAATTACTAAAAGGGGAGGGATTCTTATATGATATTTGTGGGGAAACTTGGTAGAAATCATGCTTCAGGTTTATATTGTGTTTACTTGCAGTAGAAATCATGCCTTTAGGCCTATATATTATGTTACTTGCATTAGAGATCATGTCATAAATTTGTTGTGTCATTTGCATTAGAAATCCTGCCTTGGGATAATCATATTTACTGGTTTTGCATATTAGAAAACATGTTATAAGCTCATTACTTCATTTATCACGAAATTCTGCTTCGGCATAATCACCAAGAAATCCTGTTATTGAAGTTATTGATGTGAAATGACCATGCTCTATGTGCATTAGAAATCTTGATTTAGGACTGTATTTGCATTCGCTTTAAATCGTGTTTATATCGCCTAAATCAATAATTGTCTTGTCTATAAAATGATTTAAAGGAGCCCCCAACGCCTAGACACCATGTTATAGGATAAATATGCATGAAATCATCTTTTGTAACCTTCAACACCTAGACAAGCATGCCTATAGGACTTAATAAAACTCAAACTGTTTAAACTAATTCCCAAAATTCAGATTTCATGTTTGTAGGGTATTACAGATCCACGCCTAGGCAAGCCGTAGGTAATTAAGGTCTTATAAAACTGTAAAACAGTGCGTTGCTTATTTGTGATTTCCCAGATTCAACAGGTACTAAAGTCAGTAGGTAAACTGATTAGGTTTCTGTCACTTTGTTTTAAAACAATGCTACATATTCTCTGCATGTCATACTTACCTAGATATCCTGTTCTTGGACCTTTTTGAAACTATCTGAAATCTGCTACTTGAGACGTGCTAATTATCTGTTTGTGTGGAGGTAAACATGAGTCTTATAATTGTCTTCTTGCTTGACAGTCCTATTTTGTTCTTTGTTGTCGCTTAGATTGTTTCCTTTTAAACACCTTAGGAGATTCTATAAATGCCCTAAAATTAGAGGTCCTAAACACCTTCGGGACCAAAAGCAAGGGACGGGTAATGCACGCATAGAGTTCGTTAATCAAAACTACTTATATAACCGCTAAGGGGAGGGTAATTGGGTAGTAAAAGGATATGATGGCTTGTGCGCTAATACCATGTGTAGCCCCTCTAGTTGAGGAAGGATTACTGGGTATTGTACAAATGTGATCTTATCGGCTAACAAACCTAGGACTTCCCTGATCTTATTTACATATGTGTGCTTAGACTGCTTATGTGTTAAAATTGCCCTATCCTTTTTACATATGTGTGCTTAGACTACTTATCTGTTAAATGACTAATTTACAAAAGTATGTTTTGTTAGGACCCACCGTTTTGTACCTTGAGGTGTGCCTAACACCTTCCCCTCGAGGTAATTTCAAGCTCTTACCCAAACTCCGGTAACAAAAACAGATTTTATGAGTTACTTGCAATTGGTGCCCTAACACGCCTTCATCCGTTAGGTGGCGTATCTTAAACTTCTTGTACCCCTTTCCCAAAAGGAAATGAGTTGTCCCAAAAATGGCGAAATCCAATTTTGCAAGAAAAAGGGGGCGCGACACTCTATATCGAGAGTTTGAGTTATTTTATCACATTTTGAGATTGGGAGCTCCAATTTGGGTGATATTTGAGGGAATTGACATGATTTAGATTGGGGTAAGTATTTTTCTACTCTAATTTGTTTATTATTCATAATTCCAACCTTTATTTAGTGTTTGATTGGTGAATCTAATTGAGAAATTTTGGGGATTTTGGAAAACCTTTTCTTATGGAAAAATCGATGATTTGAGGGTCTATTTGAGGTTGGATTTGCATGAAACACATATATTTGGACTCATATTGGAATGGGTATTCGAGATTTTTGAGTTTTGTAGTTTCGGGGTGCAAGTCCACGGTTTACTTTGTGTATTTTAATCAAGATCATAGCTTTATTGTTTGGGGTTGTTTTGTATGGCTTTTATTGATATTATTAAGTTCTTATGGCTAGATTCGAGTTGTTGGATTGTTGATTTATGGGAGAAGGAATTTATAGAGTATTGATTTGGCTTGTTTGAGGTAAATATCATACCTAAACTTGGTTGAGGAATAGTGTCCCGGTAATTAGTTTTGGATACATGCTATAGGTTGAACACATGTGAGTGGTTGAGACCATGTGCATGTACCAGGTTATAATTCACGCTCTGAGTGCTGCTTAGGCTATAAGTATGTTTTGTTTGCACCCATTCTTGAGCTATTTGAACCATGTTTGAGGTTATATATGGGTTTAATCTCCTGATTTAACACGATAATTACTACTTTCGTGATATAATTTCCTAATTGAGCTATGGTACCACACATTGCACATGCATACACTTTAACATGTCACTTATACCAGTACATGAGTATGTAATTTGATATCCATTGCGCATGTACATGTAATTTTGTATACATGCTTTCTGCATGATATGGACTAGACTGGTAGGATGTGAGTTTTCCATGAGATAGAGATATGAAATCACGTGATTTTTCTGAGGTTGAGATATGATAACGCGTGAGTTGTCCGTGTGGATCCAAGTTATGATAGCACGTGAGTGTCCGTGCGGCTAAGCTATGCTAACATGAGAGTTGTCCATACGGTTGTTATATATGGAGCATGAGTTGTCTGTGTAGTTGTTATTTATGTCACATGAGTTGTTAGTGCAACATGTGGATAAGGATTAACCCCCATAGGATCACCCTCTTATGTTTCTCTATTGATGGTGTGCACGTGGTATGAGGAAACTGATCAGTCTTTTGTATGGTTATTGTATTTCTTCTCCACTTGCAAATTTCCTTAGATGTATACTTTTTTATGAGCATATCTCCTCTATATGATGGATTGTTAAATGTTACTTGCATATTATCTCTTGTGTACCGAGGTGACTTTAACTGTATTTTCTTGATCTAATGATATTATTGTTGTGTACTTGTGGAAATTTCTTAACTGACCAAGTTATTAGCGCGTATCATTGATAATTTTTGCCTCTATCACCTTGAAGAGGTTAGTTATGATACTTTCTAATTACATATGGTCAGTTGTACTCATACTACACTTTGTACTTAATTGTGTAGATCCGGCTGTTGTACGAAGTCGTGAGTTGCTATGATTGTTGCCGTGAGTTGCGAGAGACGAGGAAGAGCTGCAATTCAAATGCACGTTTTTTTATTTTGTATTTCCAAGCTTGTACTTCTATATTAGAACTAATGACTATGTATTACCAGTTATTGGGGGGTTATGTATTGACACAGTTAGTAATGTCACTTGGATCTGGATTTATATTATTATTCATTCATTCTACTATTATGTTATACTTTTATTAAGCTTGGTTTTCAAAGCAAGTGAGTTAGGTGTCATCACAACCGGTTGGTGGTTTTAGGTCGGACAAGTTGGTATTAGAGCACTAGGTTCATTGGTTCTACGAGTCATCAGCAATTTTAGTAGAGGCTTGCAGATCAATACGATTCTTATACTTATCTTCGAGAGGCTACCAAACGGTTAGGAAAATTTCACTTTCCTGCATTTTGGTCGTGCGAATTTTTTAATTTTGAAGTTTGAACCTTTAGTCTTTTATTCTCTCACAGATGGTGAGGACATGTTACTCTAGATCTGACGAGTAGGAACCAGTGCCTCCATTAAGGGTTGTGAGAGGCAGGGGCTGAAGTAGGGGATGATATAGGGCTCGTGCTACAGCTGGGTAGTACTTGTGGAGCCACTAGTAGCTCCAATGGAGGAGTAGGTTCTGGATTTTGTTGAACCGTTGGGACCAACTCATACACCAGCACTACCTATTGCTATACATGGTCTTCAGGAGTCTTTGGCCCAGATCTTGAGTGTGTATACAAACTTAGCTCACACACACATGATACAAGTTGCATTAACTACCTCATAAGTTGGGGGAAGAGCTCTCGCCGCCCGTACTGAAAGGTAGCTAGCTTAGGGTTATCAAACATCAGGGGTTTTGCTAGTGTAGCTAGTTGTTGGCAGTGTAGACCGGGGGTTGGCAGTGGCGCCCAACAACGGGGTTAGGCAAGCCGATATAACCTTCACTAAGTGATACCCTTCCCATTCGATCAAACAAATCAATAATTACCAGTTTTAAACAACTAACATGATACTAGCCTTGAGTGAAGGTAAAATCATAGTAAATACAAGGCCGAAATAAAACATATACATAGATATACAACCCAAAACCCAAAATATATACCGTGCGTGTGCCAGGAACTAGTGTCATGAGTGTCACGGGCAACGACTGAATATACAATGACTACAATATATACAGGGTCTCAGTCTGAATTAAATAGATAGAGAGTACAACAAAAGAAACTCCAGGGTGCTTCTAGGAAGACGACAGGAAAGCGGCTCATCGTGAAGTATGACCACACTATCAATATCTAGCACCGGCCTGAAAATCAGATGGACCAGCCTCCGGACCTATACAGTCAAGTACAGAAAAGGAAATAAAGTGCAGCATGAGTACATATATATAAATATCTACCCAGTGAGTATCTCGTATAAACTCGAAGAAGTAGTGACGAGAGGTCGACTAGAAACTCACTAAGTTCCAGCAACATAATATATAATGAGAAAAGGCTAAAGTAATAGGCATGCGGAACAGTAAACAACAAGTATATGAACCCATAATGTAACACAAGTAAGAACACCAAGTACCAATTCCTCTTATTCAACAATACCTTGCCAATACTGTCATATGTGATCCAGACTCAAGTGTACATATACCGACACAGACAAGACAACCGGCCAGAGTCATATGGTAGGTCATAAGGACTGAGGTCATAAGCTCCCCATGATCGCGAAACATACATGCGACTCGTGTGCTGACTCGATAGTAATAAGCTCCCCACGGTCGCGCATCATGCCTGCGACTCGTGTGCTGACTCGATAGTAATAAGCTCCCCACAATCGCGCATCATGTCTACGACTCGTGTGCTGACTCGATAGTAATAGTATTCACATGTAGGTACTTACGGGTACCGACTCGACCGTGAACTAGACAGGATTGTTTCAATATCATATAACTAGTAGCCAATTAGGATTTACACCATCATATTTTTACCTCTCCCATGTCATTTCAACAATAACACAATTTATAATACATACAATTGTAACGACCCGGTCCGTCATTATGCAGTATACGCATCTATTCCTTTATTTCTGTCTTGTAGTAGTTCGGTTAGACTGTTCACGAAGTGTTGGGGTTGGTTGGTTCGGGTTCGGAGCGAAAATAGAGTGGATTGAGACACTTAGTCTCTAACAAGAGCTTTAAAGTTGGAAAAGTCAACCCGGAGTTGACTTATTGGTAAACGACCTCGGAATGCAGATTTTATGGTTCAGATAGCTTCGTTAGGTGATTTGGGACTTGGGAGTGTGTTCAGAATATTTTTAGGATGCCCAGTGTAGAATTAGGTTTGAATTGGCGAAGTTAGTATTTTGGCGAATTCCGATTGATAGGAGAGATTTTAATCCGAGGGTCGGAATGGGATTCCAAGAGTTTCTGTAGATTCGTTAGGTCATTTTGGACTTGCCTGCGAAATTTCAGGTCATTCGGAGATGGTTTGGTTGGGTTTTCGATCAAATGCGTGTTTCGGAAATTTTTGGAAATCATAGGCTTGAATTGGATGAGAATTTATGGTTCTGATGTTGTTTTTGGTTTTTTAATGGCTTGACTAAGTTTGAATAACCATTTTTGATATGTTGGTATGATTGGTTGGGGTTCCGAGGGGCTCGAGTTTGATTTCGGACGTTAAACAGAGAAATTGGGACTTGAAATGCAGCTGAAGCTGCAACTGCTAGTGTGATCGCACATGCGATGCTTGGGCCGCAGGTGCGAGAGTGAAGGCGCAGGGGTGGAAATTCATCGCAAGGGCGGAAGGAGAATCGCACCTGCGAGGTCGCAGGTGGGGGAAATGGGTTCGCATGCGCGGGCTCTGAGTGTTAAGTGAAGGGCCGTAGGTGCGGTCAATATTTCGCCCATGCGGTACCGCTGTTGCGATAAAGAGGCCGCAGGAGCGATGTCTGGGATTTTAAGTGAGTTCCGCAGGTGCGGTCAAAATGTCGCGCCTGCGGAGTCGTAGGTGTAAGAAATGTACCGCTGTTGCGAAAATGCCTAAGCAGAACTATAAAAAGGCAGCCTTCGCGAAATTTGTCCTCTTTCACCCATTTTACACACGGGTTGGAGGTTTTGAAGGCATTTCAAGAGGGATTTCGTTGTTTCTTCAAGGAGGTAAGTTTCTTGGACTCAAAACGCGTTATGTTGTTCATTAAGAACGATTTTAGGTTGAAATCATGGGTAAAAACATTAGTAAAATGGTGGTTAGGGCTTGGGTTTAAGAGAGGAAGAATGGGGGAATTGGAGGACCATTTGAGGTCCGATTTT
>ML253219.1:26171-96400 GCA_005239495.1 Nicotiana undulata
CTATTATGATACACTCGCCAAGTGACATATGAGTGTTGGTTGATTTGTTGTGGCCCGGCTTATCCCCAGGCACGGTTTAACTGTTATTCCACCATGATATCGGTACTGTGAACGCTATTAATGCGTAGAAACTAAAAGTAACATAACAAGTATAAATGATAAGACTTCATGTCTATATGTGGAGACCGGAAAGGGTCCGTTACTGTTATTTCTATTGTGAACTTTACTTGTGCATACTCAGTCCTGTTATTATACACGTATTCGTATTTCAGTCTCAGAATTCATTTATTTATCATGCATTGCCATTGTTTGGGCTGTTACATAATGAGAGTATTGTGAGGAGACTGGTAATTCTGACTGAGTATGGGCCTAGAGCCAAATGTTGAGATGATATACCCTTCGTGGGATTGATATATATATAGCGCTTGGGCCATATCCTTGGCGGCCCCTCCGGAGTCTTTACACCCCCAGTGAGCGCACAGTTATTGAGGGATGGATTTCCCTGGACATGGATTTGTCCGAGATATGACACATAGAGGGATGGATTTCCCTAGCACTGATACTGTTTATGGGATATGGAGGGATGGATTTCCCTGGTACGGATTATGGATGAGTATGATATCCCGGAGATGGATTTCTCCGAAAGGCTGAATTGGCCTGCTCCCTCGGTACTTAGTGACTGAGTCACCACGTCGTACATGTTACGGGATGGATTTCCCTGGTCCAATGGCCAATTATGTGTACCGAGAGGACTACCTGTGAGAGTTTCATAATACATACATGGCATTTAATTGTTATTTACGGATATTCTCACTGATATGCTCGGTTATTCCTGATATATACATTATTTGAACTATGATTTACGGAGGTTGAGTTCGTCACTCCCTCCTCAGACCGTAGGTTGTTTTCTTTACTTACCAGCACACTATGTGTGCAAATCCAGGTGCACCGAGATTTGACGCAGAGCGATGATAGCAGCCATTCTCTCAGAGTCGACGAGGTAGCAGCTGACGTTCGCTGTCCCGTCCCTCTTTTCCCTATTCTCCCTTCTGTATTAGAACTTTGAAACCTAAAACTTCAGTTTTATTATTCTCAGTTGTATTGATATTAGTAGCTCATAACTGCATGACTCCAGATCCTAGGGTGATTGTTGGAGCTCATTTCTTTTGTTAGACTGTTTTAAATGATGAAAAATGTCAGTATTTCTATGAATTGAGCCAATGATGAGTAAATTTCTCTAGTAAATGAATTGAGTATTGTTGTAACGGTTGGCTAGCCTGGTTCCACGACAGGCGCCATCACAAACCGGAACCGGGTCGTGACAAGTTGGTATCAGAGCACTAGGTTGAATAGGTCTCACCAGTCATGAGCAGGTTTAGTAGAGTCTTGCGGATCGGTATGGAGACGTCTGTACTTATCTTCGAGAGGCTGCAGAACCCTTAGAATAACCCTTCAAAAGGCTAACCGGGTTTTCGAATAACACAAAGAATGCCTAAGGTAATTTCTCCAACCAAACAAAATTGTCATTAGCATTGAAAAACCAACCGAGCAAGTTCTAGATGATGGACGCAAGCACAAGAATTATTTATACAAGCACTAACACTCATGGCACATGACTGTTCGATTCAACATCGTTTTAGCTCAAGAGTCAAGGCTCGACACATCAAAACCTTCATTATTTGCATGTATAATTCTAAGTACACATAGAGTCAACGGGCGAGCCTCAAGTACACAGAGTTGGTTTTTCTTTTTTCTTTCTTATATAGGAGGGGTATGGATTATTTACAGACACACATGCTTGAGACGAGACGCTTACACTAAACTGGTCAATATGTTTCGACCAGGTGCCGTGGTTCTACTACTACACCCTTGGAAAAGAACCCGGCGAAGAAAAATCAAGGGGAATTCATTGCTAACAACAAAGGAGAACCCTACCTAATTTAACGACAGTAAAGACTGCAAACAAGAGTTAACGTCGATGAAATACATTAGTCCTACAAAAGGTATATGTACATCTGGTTTATTGAAAACTTGGAGATATACATATATATAACATAACATAAAAAACAAAAGATAAAATACCAATACAATATCCTCCAAGTTGTCACAAAAACTTAAATACAACACCACCCCCCAACAAAAAGGCATGCATTGTCCCCAATGCATAAGAAATTTAAAAACAGAGTGAGGGGCTCCCTGGGGCGCACTAAGTGCTACGGGAGTCGGTGGCCTACTGGGTAGTAGAGGTGCTGCTCCCATCCTTTGACTGCGAAATTGGGGCCGGGACAGCTTTGTCCAACAAGAAGCGCTGAATGGCAATCTGTAACTGCTCCTCCTCAACCGCCTCGGTAACCATGGTGGTAGCAACGCCCTTTTCCTTCTCCTGAGGGTCCTGCTCCTGCTCCTCATCATGGGACCAGGTAGACTCCTCGTCGGACCCCTCACCCTTAGAAGCCGAAGAGTGATCAGACTCCTCTCCAAAGGGTATATCAACTGGTGCATGAGGCGAGGGAGGTGAAGGGACAAACGGGGGGGCCTGGGCTGACATAAGAGTAGAGAAATCCAGCCCTAGCCCAAGCCCGGAAGTTCCCTCTCCCTGCTTCCCTTCCTTGGGCAGAAGCGACGAGAAATCAAACTCCAAATGTTGCAGCCGGTGGAGCTCCGTCTTCAGAGTGGACACATCAATCCGGACCTCTGGCAAGTATAGAACCTCCCCTCTCTCCACCTTCTCAATGCGAGCCTCAAGTTCTTGGAGGCGACCCTCGAGAGTAGTCATTGAAGACAGAATAGGAGTAAGGGCCTGCCGGATAAAAGTGACGAGCTCACTCACAAGCTTGTCGACCTTAGCATTAGCATGTTGAGCTTGGCGACCAAGCTGAGAGATAATAGGCAGCGGGATGGCCGAGGGGGTACTGGTACCGGCATCTGGCTGGGAGGCAGTAGTGGATGGCATTGTCGGAGAATGCGGAGACTCTGAGGGCAGTGCAGAAGGATGAGGCTCCGAGGGCTCGTCCTCTGTAGGGATATGCATGGGGATGACTGGAGGTGCAGCTGTTGTTCTGGGCCTCGCATCACTGATACGAGTGATATTGATATCTTTGTCGGCCTTTGCAGTCTTGTCACAGGAAGATAGAAGAGAGACCTCAGCATCCCGGCATAATGCTGTGATGAGGCAGGGGAAAGGAAATGAATTCTTCTTCTGCCAAGCTCGGATCCCAATCTGCTGAAAAATAATGTCTGCCACATCCACAGTGATCCCTGATATAATGCAAGCAACAAGAATGGCTTTCTCGATGCTTATATTTGTTTCGTTCGTTGAAGGAATCAGGCGGGAGACAACAAAAGATAGCCATAATCTCCCCTCCCTCGTGAAACCCTCTTTGTGAATCTTGTGGGCAGGAGAGATCCAAGGCGGTGTCCCCCTAGAAATCACAGAGGCGACCCAAGCACGCTATCCATCATGGTTGGCCATCTTGGCCTCGTATTCTGCTGTACTCAGGCTTGGCGTTGAGAAATAATGAGCATGAATAGCTTCTCGGTGGTAGGCTACTTACACCCCCTGACTAGCACTTGCTCACTGAAGATCTTGTTCCTCTTGTGATGGGCATTTCTAGAGGCAGCGTAAGAGGCATAAAATTCTCGCACCATCCTTTCATTGTACTCTGCAAGGGGTTCGGTGAAACATTCCCATTTTCTAGATTTTATGTTGTCTAGAATATGGGGGTACCGCTCTTGCATGCCCTTGAGACTGAGCCTTTTCTCAGGAAAGATCTTTCATGTGCTCAGACCCTCCCGATACAGCTGTCTAGACAGGGGCAACGGAAAGCGCAACTGATAGTCATCCCCATATTACCTCCGTACCCCGGCTTCCAAATTTACCTCTGGTTCAGTGTACCCCTAATCAGACCAGGAAGAGCTGTCAACTATGCTTTGTGGAAGTGCGTGTCGTGCACGCTTGGTTGGCGATGCCGGCTTGCTTGTGGAAGCTCTTTTAGAAGCGGGGGAAACATGCTTGCGACCCATTGCTGCAACGAGAAAATACTTGTGAGTGGGTGGACGGACCAAATAAACATTAAAGACGAAAGCATGCACCCAAGTACAGAAAATTACACTTATGCGACGTGGCATGCGATCACATTACCACAATGCGAATCACAAACAAGTCGCAAGAAGATACACAGGGTAACAAAAAGGCGGATGCGATGGCATATGCGATCGCATAACCATCAGGCGGTTCGCATATGCATCGCAGAAATGCATTGACCAAAATGGACCCAGTAATGCGATCGCATAATCCACCGCAAAAGTGAACATGCGATCGCATAGAGGTCGCAGGATGGGAGTTGGGAGGGGGAGTGTACTGTGCGTGCATGCGGCACAGATGCGATTCGCATTTTAAATATGCGACCACAAATGCGCCGCATAAGTCGTCTTCTCAAAGGGGACTAGGGCTAGTTTTGCGATACAAATGTGGTCTGCATTTGAGAAATGCGAACCGCAGAGCCTATGTGAAGCCCTAAACATGGCGGATTTGCTTCAGGGCAATTCCCCAGCCGACCCTTCCCCCTCCCCTATACGCCGGTACTAAAAATACAAGGAGAACGACGAGAAAAACAACAACACAACAACGCATACAACAGGTCCATAGCATATATGAAATTTAAGCAAACCTTAGATAACAGTGAGGGAAGAGAGACCCATATCAGATGAGAGAGATGAGCAGTTGATCAGTTGATGCACTGGGAAATTGGGTTTTAGTATTCCGTTGTTTCCCACTTCTTTTCCTTTTTTGTGTTTTGTTGTTTCTTGTTTTTTATTTTTTTTATTTTTTTGTGTTTTGATTTTGTTTAAGTGGGGCAACAAGATAAGGGACTTACCTGGGGAGCAGAGTGCGGTGCACTATGCGATAGCATACATGTAATGTGGTTCGCATAGTGCACCTTGTCATCGCATAATGGCCATCAGATGCCCTGAACTTTCTGTTGATGTCTGCGACGCATCTGCGCCGCATACTGGCCAATTTTCTCGCTGCTTGGCTTTTACATGCAATTGTCTACCCTGTCTTTTGCGATTGCCTGAGCTTTCTGCACTCACAACTCGTTAAATTGCTCCACGAGCCACATTTGTAGAAAGACAAAAATAGAGTAGAAAGAAAACATAGAAACTGTTACAAAACATGGGTTTCCTCCCATGAAGCGCTTGATTTAACGTCGCAGCACGACGAAGTTGGTATTCCTTTGGGGTCATTCATCTGTGGGACAAAGACCATCTGTCAGAGCTATTTTTTCTACCACATGCCTCTCACCATCGGTGCCTAAGTAATGTTTGATGCGTTGGCCATTCACCTGGAACGTACAAAGTCCGTCCTCAGTTGCTAGTTCCACAACACCAAAAGGAGAGACATTAACCACTTTGAATGGGCCGGACCATCTAGATTTGAGTTTTCCTGGGAAGAGTTTGAGTCGGGAATTGAATAGTAACACCAAGTCACCAGTGTGGAACTCCCGTTTCAGGATTTTCTTGTCATGGACAACCTTCATCCTCTCTTTGTACATAGTTGCGCTCTTATAAGAATGGAAGCGGAATTCCTCCATTTCGTTGAGTTGATTTAGCCTCAAATTCGCAGCTTCATCCCAATTCAGGTTCAACTTCTTGAGTGCCCACATGGCTTTGTGTTCAAGCTCCACTGGTAGATGAAATGCTTTTCCGAACACTAGCATGTATGAAGAGGTACCTATAGGAGTTTTGTATGTTGTTCGGTAGGCCCATAGTGCATCATCCGGCTTCCTTGACCAGTCGGTCCGGTTTGCATTAACAGTTTTAGCTTGGATGTTCTTTATCTACCTGTTGGAGACTTCGTATTGGCCACTCGACTGAGGATGATAAGGCGTCGCCACCTTGTGCTTTACACCATACTTTTCCAATAGGCCATTGAAAGCCTTGTTACAAAAATGGGAACCACCGTCACCGAGAATCGCTGTAGGGGTGCCGAACCGTGTGAATATGTTTCTTTTCAGGAACGCGGTCACGCTCCTAGGTTCATTGTTTGGCAAGGAAACGGCTTCAACCCATTTGGACACATAGTCCACAACTATGAGAATGTATTTCATCCCACAAGAGCTTACAAACGGCCCCATAAAGTCGATGCCCCATAAATCAAAAATCTCAACCTCCAGTACAAAGTTCATCGGCATCTCATGTCTCTTGGAGATTGACCCTTGGCGTTGGCATTGGTCACAAGCTTTGACCATTTGATTTGCATCATGATAGAGAGTTGGCCAATAATATCCACATTCAAGTACTTTCGCCGCCGTCCGGTTCCCTCCATGGTGACCCCCCACCGGTGAGTCATGACATGCCTTTAGAATTGGCATCACTTCTTCTTCCGGAACACATCTTCGAATAATGTTGTCTGCACAGATGCGGAACAAAAATGGTTCCTCCCAATTGATGGAATTCCCTCAAAAATTACTTATTCTGATATGATTCCAATCCATCCGGAATAAGCTTTCTCACCAAATAATTTGCAATGTCAGCATACCAAGGAGCTGAAAAGGAGGATAATGCCAGAATATGCTCATCAGGGAAAGCATCATCAATATCTAAATCATCTCTTGGTCGCCTGTTTTCTTCAATTCGAGAGAGATGGTCCGCAACTTGATTTTCAGTGCCCCTCCGGTCTTTGACCTCAAAGTCAAATTCTTGCAATAGAAGGACCCACTGGATCAACCTTGGTTTGACATCTTTCTTCGCTATAAGATAGCGAAGAGCAACATGATATGTGAAGACTACAACCTTGGATCCCAAAAGATAGGCCCGGAATTTCTCAAAAGTATGGACAATAGCAAGAAGCTCTTGCTCTGTCACTATGTAGTTCATTTGGTCCCCGTTAAGAGTTTTGCTCGCATAGTAGATAGGATGGAGAATTTTGTTGTGCCTTTCACCCAATACCGCTCCAATAGCTACACCATTGGCGTCACACATCAACTCGAATGGATGAGACCAATCCGGTGTGACAATAATGGGTGTCGTGGTGAGCTTTTCTTTAAGCTCCTAAAATGATTTGAGGCATCCTTCATCGAACAAGAACTTGGCATCTTTTTCAAGGAGTTTTCACATGGGGCTTGCAGTTTTTGAAAAGTCGTTGATAAAGCGCCGATAGAATCCTGCATGACCAAGAAAGCTTCGGATGCCTTTAACTGAAGTTGGAGGAGGGAGCTTGGAGATAATTTCAATCTTTTCCGGATCTACCTCAATGCCCCTCTTTGAAATTTTGTGCCCCAAAACAATCCCCTCATCAACCATGAAATGACATTTTTCCCAATTGAGCACAAGATTGGTTTCTTCACACCGTTTTAGCACTTGGATGAGGTTGTCAAGGAAATGCTCAAATGAGTCACCCACCACCGAGAAGTCATCCATGAAGACTTCCAAGAAATCCTCCACCATATCGGAGAATATGGACATCATACATCATTGAAATGTGGACGGGGCATTGCACATCCCAAAAGGCATCCGACTAAAGGCAAAGGTGCCATACGTGCAAGTGAAAGTGGTTTTCTCTTGATCTTCCAAGGCGATGTTGATTTGGTTGTAGCCGGAGTATCCATCAAGGAAGCAACAGAAATATCTTCCCGCTAGCCGATCAAGCATTTGATCAATAAAAGGCATAGGGAAATGATCCTTGCAAGTAGCATTGTTAAGCTTCCGGTAGTCCATGCACACTCTCAATCCGGTGACTGTCCGTGTGGGAATAAGTTCATTCCTTTCATTGTGGATCACTGTCATGCCTCCTTTCTTGGGCACACATTGCACCGGACTTACCCACGAACTATCTGCAATGGGGTATACAACCCCTACATCCAACCATTTGATTATCTCCTTCTTGACCACCTCTTGCATAGTGGAATTTAACCTTCTTTGATGCTCTCCCCTATTGTCCATCTAATCTCTTGCCGGTGCTCCCGCAAGACATTTAACAATGCATCTACCTGCGCATCATTCAACAAAGAAGACACGATTACTGGTAAAGTATTATTAGAGCCGAGAAATTTGTACCTCAAGTGCGATGGAAGTGGTTTGAGATCCAGGTGCGGTGGCTCCATGATTGAAGGTTTTGCGGGTGGCGTCATTCGGTTCTCAAGGTTGAGGGAAATCTTCTTTGGTGTTTATGTATAGGCTCCACGCCCTTCGAATGTGTTGACCATCTCCGCATAACCCTCAATGTTCTCATCATCAAAATTTTCCAAAATTGCCGCCAATGCCTCTCCGAGGCCTTCTTCTACCATTTTTATCACAACGGCATCCTATACTTCATCAACCACATTAATTACCGAAATTACTTCATAAGCACTTGGCAACTTCAAACTTTTGCTTGCTTGGAATGTGACTTCTTCATCATTCACCCGGAATTAGATTTCATGTCGTTCCGAGTCCATCAATGACCTTCCCGTCGCAAGGAATGGCCTCCCTAGAATGATAGGAATATCTTTGTCGACCGCGCAATCCAAGATGACAAATTTGGCCGAAAGAAGGCACTTCCCCGCCTTTACTAGAACATCATCAACAATGCCCAAGGGTTTCTTTATAGTTCGGTCGGCCATTTGCAAACGCATGCTATTTGGTCTTGGCAATCCCAATCCCGCTTGCTTGTAAATAGCAAAAGGCATCAAATTTATACTAGCAATGTTGTCACAAAGTGCTCTAGAAAAATCTCTCAACCCAATGGTGCACGGAATAGTAAAAGCTCCCGGGTCTCCCTTTTTCTCCACGGTTGATGTAGTAATTATTGAACTAACCCGATTAGTCAAACTTACCACCTCATTCTTTGTTGTTCTCTTCTTCGTCATCAACTCTTTCAAGTATTTGGAAAACCTAGGCATTTCTTGGAAAGCTTCCAAGAACGGAATATTCACTGACAATTGATTCAAGATGTCGTAGAACTTTTCGAACTTCCCATCCTCCGCTCTTCGTGAAAACCGTTGGGGAAATGGAGGACTAGGTCTAGGAATTGGGAGAGGAGCCTTTGGGGTCTCCTTCACCTTCTCCACGGCCTTTCTTTTTCGTTAACTTTGAATCTCATCCTCTAGGAGGGTATCTCCAACCTCAACTACTACCGGTGACTCACTCCGTGCTTCCTATCCTTTATCATTGTTCTCAACATCAATCACTTTCTCAATCTTGTCTTGTAGAACCTTACCACTTCTTGTTATTATGGCCATGCAATGAGATGTCGACCCACTTGGGCCGCTTTTCGGGTTGACTACCGTGTCACTTGGAAGTGTGCCTTTTTGCTTGGGAATTTTCTCCCTTGATAGATCTCTCATTTGCAATTCAAGTTTTTGAATCGAAGTGGTGTGTGATCCCACCACCTAGGACATATTCCTCATTGTTCCATCGCTTTTCTCTTGGTTTTGCAAGATCCGCTCTAGCATCCCTTCCATTTTAGATTCACTTGATGATTGTGAAGAGTTGGAATATTTCCCTCTTGGTGGTACATACGGATTGGAGCTTCTATTGGGATGGTTTATGTTGTTGTTCCACGATCCTTGACCGCCTTGTTCATTGCGCCAATTTTGTTGGCCTTGCCCTTGCGGGTTTGGCCTCCAATTGTTTTGTTGGAGAAAACTACCTTGGAAGTTTTGAACATAGTTTGCTTCTTCCCATTCTTGATTTCCCATTGATTGCATGTCTTCCACCATATGCACTTTCTTGGTTTGATTTTCCTTGAGCATCTTTGTCAATACATCAACATTAGTGGCGAGACCGGCAATTACTTGGTCTCTCTCTTGATTCTCTTTGATCATGTTTGCCAGAGAAGGAGTCCCCCGGTTGTATCTTCCGAATGCCAAGCTTGATTATTCTTAGCCATCTTGTCTAGAATTTGCGTAATTCTAGCAAGTGACTTATCCATGAAAGACTCATCCGCGGCATTCTTGGCAATTGACTGGGAGAGTGGGTCCAGTCCCATGTAAAAAATTTCCATCAAAATGTTGTCCGGGAACCCATGGTTCGGTGATCTCACAAGGTACAACTTGAACCGGTCCCATGCTTCATGTAAGTGTTCCCCCGTCATTTGCTTGAAGAAGAATATTTTGTCTCTAAGCTCAGATTTCTTGCTATCCGGGAACCACTTTGACAAAAAGGCTCGGACTAGCCCCGGCCATGTCGTGATGGTATGAGGAGGTAAGTTGTGAAGCCATTTCCTTGCCTCTCCCGCTAATGAGTACTTGAACACCCGCAATCTCAAGGCGTCCTCCGATACATTGGTCTGTTTGTGCATGGCGCACACACCCAAGAAATTCCTTAAGTGTTGCGTTGGGTAATCATCAGTTGAATTGTGAAATAATCCTTCTGCCTTGAGCATCAGTATCATTCCATGGTCCACTTTAAATGTCGAAGCACCAACTACCGGTGGAAGTATGTCATTGGAATCGTCGATGTATTCTTCAATATCGGCGAAAGGATTTTCCTCTTCATCATAATGATCGGCCATTGTGACCTGGGACTCCAATAAAAACAAGCAACTTGTGATGGAATAGAAAAAGATATAAATTAAAGTACACACTACTAGTAATTTCAAAACCGTATTCCGCGGCAACGGCGCCAAAATTTGATACGCTCAAATTACACTTTAAAATAGTGTAAAGCGGTCGAAGTCAAATATAATAACCCAACGAGGTTGGGGTCGAATCCCACAGGGAATAGGTGTGAAACTATTACTTTGATAGTGTGATTCTTAACTCAAATCATGATTTTATTCCATTAGTAAATGGGGAGATGAGGGTTGGTTGTGTAATAGACTAATAAAAATAGTAGCAATGAGATTTACTTAAAAGCGTAGTGAATATGATTAGGTGAACCAAGGTTGTGTCCCCTTTTAATGACGTGTAATGCAAATGGGTATTAATTTGATATATTTCTAATATGAAGTTCTTGATATGCACTTGATTTCTTGATGGCTACCCAATATTTTCCAATAATAGGGTAGTATTTCCTCTTTATAATTTTCCCAAATATAAAAGAGTTGCAATGAAATCCAAATCAATTTATGCCAAATAAAATCATCTTATCCCTAAGTGATTCTATTAAACAAGGTTTAAAGTCTTGAGTCTTTGATGTTTACCCTTACCAATTCTAACCCAATTTTCCAAGCTAAGAAAGAATTTACGGCATAAGTTAATGTTTGCAACCACTAACAAGAAATGTATGATGAAGAGTAAATAAATATCAACAACACATTATGCATATATTCAATGGTAAATACCCAAATACATAACACCCATTTGTGGTCTACAACCTTAGTATTTAAGGCTAGCTACTCATAATAAATGACAAAAAGCTAGGAGTATTAAGTGTCATGAATGCTTACAAATCAAGATTGAAGTGTTATAATGCTTCCAAAAAGAGAGAATATTCTAATAGGGGAATGTTCTTCAAAAACTAGACAAGAATGACCCATAAAACCCAAGTAAATCCTTTTATAGTGGGCCAAAGGTCGGGTAGGTCACAAACAAAAATACCCCTGCAGAACGGTTATGCGATCGCATTCCTGTCGCATATCAGGAATGCGGATCGCATCCTTCTTGTTCTCATCGCATAACTAAATCCTAGTTTCCTGGTCGTCACCGCATTGTTGATTTGCGGTTCGCATTGTTGATGTGTGACCGCATATTAACATAGCATTCTTGGTGCAGCTTCAGGTATCGGAGATTCTGCGGTTAAGTATGCGGTTCGCATGAGAGTTATGCGATCGCATACTCGACCGCATTTTAGCCATTGAGATTGGCCCATCTTTTCTGTTGCGGTCTGCGATCCCAGGGTGAACAATGCGTTTCCCATGTGAGTTATACGATCGCATACTCGACCTCATTTTAGCCCTTGAGATTGGCCCATCTTTTCTGTTGCGTGCTGCGATCCCTGGGTGAACAATGCGTTTCGCATTTGAGTTATGCGATGCTCTCTTGTCAGATATGTGATCGCATTAGCGTTGCTCCCCTCACTTTTTAGCTTCTTTGCTTTCTTTTCATGGTCTTGAGTATTAACATCTCATGCACTGCAAAACGTCAAAATTCTATAAGTATAAAAAGGCAAATGCTCTTGAAACAAACTACAATTTAAGTAATTTGGTATTAAATGTGCCGCAATTCTCCGGCACATCAAGTAGCTTAAAGAAGAGTGATTGAATTTAAAAGGTCCAGTAATTCAATGGTAGTAGCAGGATTTAAAAGTGCACAACATTTTAGATGAAGTTTTCAGTAAAAGCATATGAAGAACCAGCGGTTCAGAGCGGAGTAGAAATCAGTAATTTAGTAAAAATTTAATAAAAGGAGCATGAGTAAACTATTTCAGAAAATAGGGCAAGGCTTCAAACCGAATGACTTTTGGAAAAGTGTGAACTGACTCTGAAATCCAGTAACACACAGAGCAGCAATCCAATAACTTAATTAAAGAGGAAATGAATGCATGATTTCCAACATTAGTATTTGAAAAGCAGTGGGTTAGGAATTTTTTAGAAAAAAGGATGAATTTTAGAAAGAGATAAAACAGGAATGGAAAGCATCAGAGTTTAGGAATTTCAAAACAAGGGACTGATTTGTCCTAATACCAGCTAAGTGAAACACGATTAGGTTTTGGTTTTAATAATGTATTAGGCCTAAGGTTTTCCTAGGCGTTCATATACATTGCCTATTAGTTTAAAAGTGAGCATGCAGACTTCAGTTCCAAATTTAAGAGAGGTGATGCTATATTTGCAGATTGTTTCAACCAAATGACCACATTTTAGCGAGATTATCAGATTAGATACACGCTAACTAGTGTTCAGCAAAACTTGACACAAACATGCTGAAAGGTAAGGTCCTAAAGAACATGATATCTAATGCACACAAGGATACCTAAAGACATGGTTTCTAAATGTAATGTTTATGGAAATGCAGTGGCCGTACATTATATCATTTCTTGTAGTTATTAGCTGTCAACAAGGCTTATAAAATGATAGGAACATAATAGACATGCTGAAATAAAGAACCTAAACATGATTTCTGTTGCATGATATGCATGTCCTAAACAGGATACTATTGCACACATAGGGAAACAAATCCTATAGTCATGATTTCTACCCGTACTATACTAAACATGCATAACCGCCTCCCATATCCACTATCCAGCCCCAATTATTCGTTTACAAATTATTACAGACCATTGTTGAATAAATTACACAAAGGAATAAGAAAATTAACAAGTTACACTATAGAGAGCCTAAAAATAGGCCCAAGTACCAGATCCAACATGCCATATGCCAAGACCTCTTGTAACCTAGGTGTGTCAGAGTTCCTAAGGATCTCAGGGGATCCCAGGCAGTGCTCACACCCAAGTTCCTTAGCCAGGAGTGAGTAAGTGCAATGTGAAATTTCAGCCTTGTGTGTCAGAGTTCAATGGGTACTCAGGGGTCCCCAAGGCAGTGCTCACACGAAGGGGGCTGAACCAAAAGTCTAAGAGTAGTGAGATGTGCTTATAATTTAAAAGAGTTGAGTTTGAAAGTAGTTTGAAGTAACAGTTTTGAAATAGAACTTCAGAGGACAATGTAATAGTTTTATATAAAACGGTTTACAAAGGAGCCAAGCAAACACAAACAGGGAAAGGGAGTTAGGAACAAATAATTCTTATGACAACAATAGAATAGAATTACAGGTTTTCAACTAATTATAACATAGTTATCACAAGGCATCACATATTCTGGATTAGGATTAGTATCATGTAACACTTAGACATCAGGGGTGCATGCTTATAGTATTGAATGTCAGACAAATGATGCAAAAACATAAGGAAATGCTAGTCATGCTGAGGCAAGAAACAGTAATCATAGTACATGAACAAGTATAGGAGTCAAGCAGAGTCATAGTGAATCTCACAAGAGGAGCAGGAAGCATACTAGACTAATGTGAAAAGGAAAACAACAGGGACATGCTAGTTGCATGGTTGACAGTAGAACCATAAGTAGAAGTACAAAAGGAATAACAAGTATATTAGCAGGAACTAAAACATATTGTGTTGGGGTACTGTAAACTTAAATTAGGGACATACCACTCAAGGGATATAGCACAAAAATATTCAAGGAGATGGTGCAGCAAACAATGGTATGCAGAACAACATAACAACAACAAGATAGTAGTGCACAGAAGCAAGAGAGAGCAACAAGGATTGCTCAGTCTTGGATTTTAGCCGACTGAGTAGTCAATAACCAATGTAAAGAGCAAGAATGGATGTGTATAGAAACAAAGAGGATTCAGAACAATGTTAATGTTCTGAGTTTGAGTATACTTTAGTGACATGCAATGTAAAATGTGTGTTTTGATATCAATGTTCTCAATATCTCAGTGTGTCCTATGCAAAGAGAGAAGGCAAGGTATATATAGTTTTGACAAAGAGAAGTAACATAAGGTAAGGAATAATAGTTTAACATAGTTATAGAAGTAATATTCAGTCATAATCAATCAAAGGCCTGGACTCCCTTTAATTAGGGAGTCACAATTCAAACGGCACAACTAGGACTAAATAAGGAAAATAATCAAGGTGTAAACTGACCATTTACCATAACAAGAGCAATAAAGCATATAGGAAGTAGTTAAGTCTAGGTACATAGCACAATAACTAGGCAGGGTATATGTCAAACAAATCAGTAGCTTATTCGTGTCCATAAATAGGGCATAATACAATGTAGTTATAGAAATTAGTCACAGGAATCAAGAATGGAATTATAAATCAAAGGGCTTAACGACAGTATCACACAAACAAGGAAACAATTCAAAAACTAGTACAGAATTACAAGAAAAATACACAAAGTCACTATTTAGGGAAGACATCACAGGTCTAAGGAGTTTACCCAAAAATCAGTATAAATCACTATGTGAACAATCGATAGAGCAAATAGTAAGACTTACTAGACGTATAAACAACAAGTATTGAACAAAATCAGAGAAGCCCTAAGCAACCATTTAGAGAATCAACAGGAGATAGCAATGAATTAAAGCGAGAATCACAAAGGACGCACATATAATTTCATAGGAAACGTATACACATAGTCATGCAAATAAAAGACAACCTAGAAAATTAGGTTTTTTTTAGCATAGTAGTTCAGACAATAGGACAAGTATAAGAAAAATCGCTCAAACATGGTAGAGATTGCTAAAAATCAAAAGAAGAATTATTTGAAAACTGGGTTAGGAAACCCTAGACTTCGAAATCGTTTATAAATGGAATTTTCCAGAGAAAAATATAGAAAAGTTTCATAATACTGTAGATCTATAATAAATCATAAAAAAGGTCGAAATACAAAAGGTTAGGGTTTCGTGGAACCCAAAGGAGAGCGAAAACCTCATAGATGGCACCGGTTTAGGCCGGAATGGGAGTGAATCTTACTCATACGGTCGGGGAGGCCGGAAAGGTGACACGGGACCATGGGAGATGAGTTGTACCGCTCCAGGTTTGCTTGTGAGTCCCAAAGTATCACTGGACCGGTACAGGGGTGTGGATGAACATGAGATAATGGAGACCCAAGGTTTCCTGTGAGAAACCAACCGAAGAGGGTGGATGAAACTCATCGGAGAAGGAGAAGTCAGTGAGACTTCTAGAGAGAAATAGAGCATCACAGTGAGAGACAGAGAGATCGAGAGAGAGTGAATCGTGAAGAATGATGGCCTGGGGGGGGGGGGGGGGTAGGTCATAGGATTAATTTTGGAAAGAACAGATCAGGGTCGTTGATCTCACCTGATCAACGGCTTAGAATGAGTGGGGTTTGGGCCGGTTGGATTTTAAGATTGGGCTGGGTCATTTTAGGATCTGATGGGTTGGGTAATTGGGTTTGAAATGTTGCTAATATTTAAATAAAAATAGGCTAGATATTAAATACCCAATAAAAATAGGTAATTAATTAATTAAAATATCTAATAATTATGAAAAGATAAAGTTAAGTTTAAATAGGTAAAATTACTGTAATTAACTGATATTGAGTGTAAGAAATGCATAAGTTCCAAATTAAAATAATACTAAAATGTCTAATTGGGTCGTAATTACAAAATTGTTGTAATTGAAATTAAATAAGACCCAATTGACTAATTTGTGAACTAAATGGATTTTAATAGATAGAAAATGATTATAAATAAAATGTTGAGCTAGGAAATATTTTGAAATTATTTAGAGCATAATTTATGAAATATTTAAAAGAAACAGGAAAATAACTTAATAAAAATAAGAAAAATAGAAAAAGAAATGCTCATTATTACGAAGAGTAATTTAGAAAGCTTATATGCAAATTTGCAAATAATTTGAGAAAAAATTGGGTATCAACAGCTGCCCCTCATTACCCGGGAAAGATGAAAGAGTTGTTGGGTAAAGATATGATGACCAATTTTTGACCGAGTGGAAATTGGAGGAGAGATTTAGGTCGCACCCTTGTTTTTGAGTTGCCTATATATCCCTAGTTTTACAGGAATCAGACCGTATGTAGTTCCGGAATCATCGGCGAAATATACCGGTGATGTTTCACAAGAACGGACGCAAGGTGCAAGGTAAGGTAAAATTTGAAGGTCTTACGGGGTTGTTTTGGAGAAATGGAGCGGTCCGCTCCTGCCTGGTTGGTTGTTCTGGCCGGATTACCTACAAGTAAATAACAAGCATATATCGTGCATAATATAAATATGATGCAAGTTCCCGTTGGACTATGAATGTCGTCTTTGGACAATTTAGGATGATGTCCTTAGACCATGATGTCTTGGGCCATGAATCGCTTGGTGCGGGATTTGCAGGATATGAAATGATGTTCTCGGGCCATGAGGATGGTTCCTCCGAACCATGGTGCCTTTGAATAATGATATGCAGGTTGAATGATGTTCTTGTCCTTCAAGGAACGACATTCCTCGATGGTATGTCCCTTCATGCCGGAGTGGTAAGCACAGGTTTTGTTTGGGTTGACCCACTGAGAAGGGTTCTCATGGGCGATAGCGGGAATGGGTGTGACATAACCGGCGGCTTTGAGCTTTTCGTATAATTTGTCAATGGGTTCAGCTATGGCGGTATACTGTTTTGGTGGACGACTGTTGAAATTTGGGCGAGGTCTTGGGATGTTTTGGTAGTTAGGTGGTGATTGGTAGTGAGAAGGTTGAGAATTGTAGGCATTATAGACAAGAGCTGGTTGGGAGTATCTGGGCGAGGTAGGCTGATATGTGGGTGGTGGAGCTTGGTAGCTTGGAGCTGGTTGGTATAAGAAGTAAGGTGGGGGGTATACTTGGTATTTGGGTGGGGACTTGGCTTTCTGTGCCACCATCACGGCTCCTACATCCCTTTTCTTAGACACACCATCGGATTGCAGGGCTTTATTGGTAGCCTGTAAAGCTTCAAAATTAGTAACCATATCGGTTTTTATACCTTCCTCGATTCGCTCTCCCAGCTTGATGATATCAGAAATTTGTGCCCTCGACCATCATCAGCCGCTCATAGTACTGAGGATCCTGAGCTCGTACAAAGAATTTCTTCATTTGTTCCTCTTCCAAGGCCGGTCTGACCTTGGCAGCTTTTGACCTCAACCGAGTAGCATACTTGCGAAAGGTCTCTGTTGGTTTATTCTTCAAGTTCTGGATGTAGAACACATCCGATGCATTCTCCGTGTTGAATCTGAATCTATCCATGAAGTCCGTAGCTATGCTTACCCAATTGGTCCATTTCTTTGGATCCTTGTTGATGCACCAGTATAGTGCATCTCCTTTCAAGCTCCTCATGAAGAGTTTCATGCGGATTATTTCATCTTTTCCCACGCCAACCAATTTGTCGCAGTAAGTCCTCATATGGATTCTCGGACTTAGGAGGTTTGTACCCCTCGTGAAGTTCAACATCGAGCTATGTGCAAATATCCTCATAGTTCAACCCCATAATCCCTTTAACTTCTTCGACGCCTTGAACTCGGTTGGTCAATTTCTTGAGTTCCTCGGCCAGATTCCTGATGAGCCTATCCTTCTCGTCGGACTCATGGGTATGCGGTGTGGAATGAGCTACGGTTTCCACATAAATGGGATTATTGTAACCCTGGAAGTGATCTCTTGTCTGATCCTGGAGAGGCGGAGTGTTGTGGTGACATGTATTGCATTGTGTTGGTGGAACTTGATCTTTGGGGTAATTGGGTTATTTGGGGATGTTTTGTGGTAAAGTGAGGTTCGGAGAATTTCGGAAGTGAACGTCTGGGGCGTTGAGGGAGAATGATAAGTGGGCCAAGTTCTTGACTTGATAAAGTTCCTCTTGGAACTTTAGCAGCTTCTTCTCTAGTGGAGACATACCTCGTGCAAAACCTGAATGCCTCGACCATCAGTGATCTCAACCTGTTCATCCTTGTTGTATTTTCTGGTGACCCTTGCATCTGCCATCTTAGTTTTACCCTTGCCTTTTCCTTTGGGAGGACTGGGAGGAGAAGTAGGAGGAGTGCCCTTTGATCTTGTGCAATAAGTTGTTGATGCCAGAGTGCACGAACTAACGTTTGGGGAAGGGGAATAGCTAAAGAAAAACAAAAAGGTAGTGAAGTTAGTGAGGAATCACAAAACATTGAGATATTTTAAACATGTAGTGTGGAAATGTAAAGTGTGTCCTAAGTTGGGGGACCTCTTGCGCCCGAGGTAGGCCTAGCGACGAATTAATTTGGAGAACTTAAAATACTAAATGACTCATTTTATCGATAATAAAATAGACAAATCCAACTTGACTCTAAGAATGCGAAAATATAAAATGTCACTAATGGCCAGTGGCCTTATTACATCAAAAGCAATGTAAAGAAAATCCTATCTATTTGGTCCCAGAAGGTCCTTCCCTAGACTCAACATATCTTCTGGCCTTGATCAACATTCCCATCTCGCGGAGTCCCAGCAGCAAGTAGGTTTTGGCTAGACTTCCCGTTTCATCTCCCTCGGTCTTCTGACAAGTCTCGATCCTCCTAAGGAACTTCTCCTCCAGGTCAACTATACCTCGATCCAAGTGTGCTAGCCTCTGCGTGGAAGTGATGGCCATTTCCTACCATTCCTTGATCAGCTTCTTGTTGGCTATGTGGATTTTGTAATGATCTTCCTCACAGACACGAAGCCTCTTGCAAAGCTGGTTGAGTCTAGTTGTTGCCTCGGCTTTCTCATATATGACCCTATGTCCTCGAGAGAACCCTGGCTCAATACTTCCTCCCCATTTATCTTCCAACAATCCCAGATAATAAGGAGAGCAACCAACGTGATACCTGTCGGGCTCGATAGTATCCTTCTCCAACTAGATCCTGAAGTGCCACAATTGTTGAGCTTGGCACTTGTGAGGGCTATCATTTTTTTGGAAGTCCGCCCTGAGATGACTCATTTTCTTGACCCTTGGATGACTTGCTTCCTCCCTTACTGCCTCATGACTCGAATCGGGACGTAAGGGTATGTCCCTCTAAGACCAATTTATATTAGGAATGGAGTGTCTCTAGTCCGAATGATGAATTCGTCGGTCGAGAACCACTCGAACATCCATTGGATCTGATCCTCGATCAGATTTTCCAATAACTCGACCCATCCATTGGCATTCTCTGGCTGTGCAAACATGTTGGGGATGTAGTTCATACGCTTTGGATGATGGAAAGCAATATGATCATCCCAAAATCTCCTATGTATGTCTTGACGTTAGTCACCCGTTTGCAGATGCTCGGTGAGCCAGAGCTGGAGTAGCAGGTTTCAACCCTCAAAATGTTTCGCTCCTCATTGACAATTCTCCAAGGCTCGATATATGTCGGCACTGATCATGGGTACAATGCTGAAATCCTGCCCGTCGATCCCTTCCATCAAAGTCTTGGTAACCATAGCCAATTTGGTGTGGATTCTCCCTTTCTTTGTCGGGAAGACCATCAGTCCCAAAAAGCAGAATATGAATTTGAATACCCGGCGGTGAATGTGTCCTAGAGAGGTGAGGAAAAACTCTTCCTGATATGTGTGGTAAGACAGACTACGGCCATACCTCTCGTACAAGTAGTCAAAGGGGATGTACGAGTCTTCCAAGCAGGCTAAATTTGGATTCTTCTTGAGTCCCATCATCTTCAGAAAACCCCGGCCTGTTCGGTTTTCAGGCATCAATAACCCTTGAGACTCCCAAGGTAAACCAGCTAAACCCCCTATCTCCCTTAGTAGCGGTGTCATCTCAATTTTCCCAAATCGAAAAACCGACCGATCACAGTCCCAGAATAAGGTGGCAGCCTCTATCACCATGTTATTAGGCTAAATGTACAAGAGAGAGGGTAAGTTGCCCAGGTGTTTTCTGACTGTTGTTTTGTCGCATGAGTACAAGTCTTCCCACAAATTCAGAAGTTTTGGGTGGATGTTTGTGACCATGTCGAATCTAGGGACCTCGTGCCTCATTTCTACAAAGTAAACACGTTAGGCCCTTACCCCCACCAGACTCGACTATTTAACATCAATAATTAGAATGAGCATTTAAGTTCTCAAAATAAATGCACAGAAGGTGAAGGCGTCCTTTTGGGTTCCAGGGAAACCGAATGGAATTTGGACAAGGCTATCTTAAAGGCTATTGTGCGGACAACACGTTAGCCTGACTAGGTTTGACCATGATGCATGCAACATACAATAGAGTAAGGTTTCTATTGGGGTTTTAGACTGGTACCCTTGAGCGGACAACTCAAGGGGGAAGGCACGAAACCGTTGACTGCACCGCTTATCGACTAGTTTTACCGCAAATAGGCCTTTCCGAATTTAGGGGGTGATAATATTGGAATAGCGCAACCACTCATTGTAAGCGTTGTTATAGGATTTTTGTTTGGAACGAGTGGAATATGAATGCGGAGCATGATATGCAATAAAAAGCATTAAAATAAGTAGGCATGTATTTTCACGTTGTGGAAAGCAGTAAAGAAAAAAATAAATACAACAGTTACAACGGAAAGCATCTACAAGGAAAACACGAAGATATGTCAGTTTTGCTTAGAAAAATAAATACTTGCAGAATTAAACAATTAATAACATGTAATGGGGAAAAGGAAAGGGTGTAAGCATTTAAACAGAACAAAACTCCAAATTCACAAGACAACTTGTAACGGTATAAGCCTAGGGAAGGTCCCTAGCAGAGTCACCATGCTGTCGCGCCCCCTTTTTCTATCACACGAGTCAGGTACAGAGAGATCAGGTTTATGACATTTTTTGGCAACTCCTTAAAGGAAAGGTTTAAGGAAGAGTCGCCACCTAACGATTTTTATGGTCCGTTAGGGCACCTAGAGTAAATAACGCATGAACTAGTTTGCATTACCAAAGATTGGGTAAGGGGTTGGAATTATCCTAAGGGGAAGGTGTTAGGCACCCCTCAAGACACACAACTATGGGTCCCAGCCAAGAAAGTTTGTGAATTTGGACGATGAACAAGTAGCAAGCAAGGTTTACATAAGAGAGGATTTCAAACAGGTATGAAAATCTTTAATGCTTTTGGGAAAACATTAGAATAAACATTTGAAAAGAAATTGTCCTAGGTTTAAAGTAATAAGGATCACATCAATGCAATACCCGGTATGTCACGCCTCGAAGAGGGGCTACACGTGGTATTAGCACACTGGTCATCATATCTGTATTCTACCCTTCCCACCTCGTAAAGGTTATTTAAAACGCGTGTGTTGGTCACGAATTCTTATCGCGTGCTATTACCCGTCCCAACCTATAAGTCCTAGAGGGTATTTAGGACTACTATCCCTACGCAGTGAGTACTAGGCTGAACCCTTAGGTTTATAGGACAAAATACTAAGCGACATACATAACAAGTAGGAATACATGTAAGTGAACACTTAAGGAAAATAAAGGCTCACAGATCCCTCCACAAGTAAGCATGTAAGTAGCACGTCGCAAGCACAACTAAAGTCTTAAAGAAAGGATTTTGAAACAGGAGTTTTTGAGTTGAAAAATCAGCAGTTTTCAGCAGTTTGGTAAGAAACTGATTCCTTGGAAACTTAGTAATAAAGCAGGAAATCCGATTAAAACAGAGTAGCTTAAAGAAGAGTGATTGAATTTAGAAGGTCCAGTAATTCAAAGATAGTAGCGGGATTTAAAAGTGCACAACATTTTAGATGAAGTTTTCAGTAAAAGCAGATGAAGAACCAGCGGTTCAAAGAAGAGTAGAAATCAGTAGTTTAGTAAAAACATTACTAAAAGGAGCATGAGTAAACTATTTCAGAAAATAGGGCAAGGGTTCAAACCGAATGACTTTTGGAAAAGAGTGAACTGACTCTGAAATCCAGTAACACACCGAGCAGCAATCCAATAACTTAATAATAGAGCAAATGAATGCATGATTTCTAGCATAAGTATTTGAAAAGCAGTGGGGTAGGAATTTTTAAGAAAATAGGGTGAATTTTAGAAAGAGATAAAACAGGAATGGAAAGGGACTGGTTGGTCCTAATACCAGCTAAGTGAAACACGATTAGGTTTTGGTTTTAATAGTGTATTAGGCTTAAGGTTTGCCTAGGCGTTCGTATACATTGCCTATTTGTTTAAAAGTGAGCATGCAGACTTCAGTTCCAATTTTAAGAGAGGTGATGCTATATTTGCAGATTGTTTCAACCAAATGATCACATTTTAGCGAGATTATCAGATTAGATACAAGCTAGCTAGGTGTTCAGCAAAACTTGACACAAACATGCTGAAAGGTAAGGTCCTAAAGAACATGATATCTATTGCACACACGGATACCTAAAGACATGGTTTCTAAATGTAATGCTTATGGAAATGCAATGGTCGTACATTATATCATTTATTGTAGTTATTAGCTGTGAACAGGGCTTATAAATTGATAGGAACATAATAGACATGCTGAAATAAAGAACCTAAACATGATTTCGATAGCATGAAATGCATGTCCGAAATAGGATACTATTGCACATATAGGGAAATAAATCCTATAGTCATGATTTCTACCTGTTACTACACTAAACATGCATAACCCCTTCCCATATCCACTATCCAGTCCCAATTATCCGTTTACAAACTATTACAGACCATTGTTGCATAAATTACACAAAGGAATAAGAAAATTAAGAAGTTACACTATAGAGAGCCTAACAGTAGGCCCAACTACCAGATCCAACATGCCATAACCAAGACCTTTTGTAACCTAGGTGTGTCAGAGTTCCTAAGGATATCAGGGGATCCCAGGCAGTGCTCACACCCAAGTTGCCTAGCCAGGAATGAGTAAGTGCAGTGTGGAATGCCAGCCTTGTGTGTTAGAGTTCAATGGGTACTCAGGGGTCCCCAAAGCAGTGCTCACACGAAGGGGGCTGAACCTAAAGTCTAAAAGTAGTGAGATGTGCTTGTAATTTAAAAGAGTTGAGTTTGAAAGTAGTTTGAAGTAACAGTTTTGAAATAGAACTTTAGAGGACAATGTAAGAGTTCTATATAAAACGGTTTACAAAGGAGCCAAGCAAACAGAAACAGGGAAAGGGAGTTAGGAACAAATAATTCGTATGAAAGCAATAGAATAGAGTTACAGGTTTTCAACTAATTATAACATAGTTATCACAAGGAATCCCATATTGTGGATTAGGATTAGTATCATGTAACACTTACACATCAGGGGTGCATGCTTATAGTATTGAAAGTCAGACAAATGATGCAAACACATAAGGAAATACTGGTCATGTTGAGACAAGAAACAGTAATCATAAGACAGGAACAAGTATAGGAGTCAAGAAGAGTCATAGTCAATATCACAAGGGGAGCAGAAGCATACTAGACTAAAGTGAAAAGGAAAATAACAGGGACATGTTAGTTGCATGGTTGACAATATAACCATAAGTAGAAGTCCAAAAGGAATAACAAGTATATTAGCAGGAACTGAAACATATTGTGTTGGGGTACTGTAAACTTAAATTAGGGACATACCAGTCAAGGGATATAGCACATCAAAATGCAAGGAGCTGGTGCAGCAAACAATGAAATGCAGAACAACATAACAACAACAAGATAGTGGTGCACAGAAGCAAGAGAGAGCAACAAGGATTACTCAGTCTTGTCTATTAGCCGACTGAGTAGTCAATAACCAATGTAACAAGAATAGATGTGTATAGAAACAAAGAGGATTCAGAACAATGTTAATGTTCTGAGTTTGAGTATGCTTTAGTGACATGCAATGTACAATGTGTGTTTTGATATCAATGTTCTCAATATCTCAGTGTGTCCTGTGCAAAGAGAGAAGGCATGGTATATATAGTTCTGAAAAAGAGTAGTAACATAAGGTAAGGAATAATAGTTTAACATAATTATAGAAGTAATATTCAGTCATAATCAACCAAAGGTCTGGACAACCTTTAATTAGGGAGTCACAATTCAAACGACACAATTAGGACTAAATAAGGAAAAGAATCAAGGTGTAAACTGACCATTTACCATAACATGAGAAGTAAAGCATATAGCAAGTAGTTAAGTCTAGGTACATAGCACAATAACTAGGGAGGGTATATGTCAAACAAATCAGTAGCATATTCGTGTCCATAAATAGGGGAATAAACAATTTAGTTATAGAAATTAGTCACAAGAATCAAGAATGGAATTATAAATCAAAGGGATTAACGACAGTATCACACAAACAAGGAAATAATTCAAAAACTAGTACGGAATTCTAAGGAAAATAAACAAAGCCACTATTTAGGGAAGACATCACAGGTCTAAGGAGTTTACCCAAAAATCAATATAAATCACTATGCGAACAATCGATAGAGCAAATAGTCAGACTTATTAGACGTTTAAACAACAAGTATTGAAAAAATCAAAGAAGCCCTAAAATCAACAGGAGATAGCAACGAATTAAAGCGAGAATCACAAAGAACGCACAGATAGTTTCATAGGAAACGAATACACATAGTCATGAAAATAAAAGACAGCGTAGAAAATTAGGTTCTTTTTTAGAATAGTAGTTCAGACAACAGGACGAGTATGAGAAAAATCGCTCAAACATGGTAGAGATTACTAAAAATCAAAAGAAGAATTGCTTGAAAACAGGGTTAGGAAACCCTAGACTTCGAAATCGTTAAAAAATGGAATTTTCCAGAGAAAAATATAGAAAAGTTTCATAATACTGTAGATCTTAAAGAAAAAGTCGAAATACAGAATGTTAGGGTTTCGTGGAACCCAAAGGAGAAGGAAAACCTCATTGATGGCACCGGCTTAGGCCGAAATGGCTGTGAATCTTACTCAGACAGCCAGGGAGGTCGGAAAGGTAGAACGGGACCATGGGAGATGAGTTGGACCGCTCCAGGTTCATCTGAGAGTCACAAAGTATCACTGGACCGGTAAAGGGGTGTGGATGACCATGTGCTAATGGAGACCCAAGGTTTCCGGTGAGAAACCAACCGGAGAGGGTGGATGAAACTCATCGGAGACGGAGAAGTCAGTGAGACTTCTAGAGAGGACTAGAGCATCATAGAGAGAGATATAGAGAGAGTGAGTCGTGAAGAATGAGGGTGTGAGGGAGGGGGGGTAGATCATTGGATTAGTTATGGAAAGAACATATCCGGGTCGTTGATGTCACGTGATCAACGGCTGAGATTGAGTGGGGTTTGGGCCGGGTAGATTTTAAGATTGGGCTGGGTCGTTTTAGGATCTGATGGGTTGGGTAGTTGGGTTTAGAGGTGGGGTTGAAATGTGGCTAATATTTAAATAAAAATATGCTAGATGTCAAATACCCAATAAAAATAGGTAATTAATTAATTAAAATATCTACTAATTATGAGAAAACAAAGTTAAGTTTAAATAGGTAATTATAGTAATTAACTGATATTGAGTGTAAGAAATGCATAAGTTCCGAATTAAAATAATACAAAAATGTCTAATTGGGCCGTAATTGCAAAATTGTCGTAATTGAAATTAAATAAGACCCAATTGACTAATTCGTGAAATAATTGTATTTTAATAGATAGAAAATGATTATAAATAACATGCTTAGGTAGGAAATATTTTGAAATTGTTTCGAGCATAATTTATGAATTATTTAATTATGAAATATTTCAAAGAAACAGGAAAATAACTAAATAAAAATATGAAAAATAGAAAATAAATGCTCACTATTACGAAGAGTAATTTAGAAAGCATATGCAAATTTGGAAATAATTTGAGAAATAATTGGGTATCAATAGACCCGACCAGTCATTTTGCGTTCTATGACCCCGTGCCCCTAAATGAGACTTCCCGTAGTTTCTTTTACTGATTTATGACTTGCTGGGACGGGTAATTCGGGTATTTGGAGGAGTTTGGAGTAGTATAGGAACACTTGGTTCCTTAAGGTTGGCCTTAAAGGTAAAGTTTGACTTCGGTCAACATTTTTAGCAAACGACCTCGGAATTGAGATTCGAAGGTCCTGGTAGGTTCGTATGATGATTTCGGACTTGGGCATATGTTCGTAACGGGTTTTGGATCATCCGGGAATGTTTCAGCGTCAAATAGTGAAATATGATTCCTTAAGTTCAAAACTTGATGTTTGGAACGTGTTTTTGTGTTATAGAGATCCTAACGGAATTCCGAGACTGGGAATAATTGTGTTATGGTATTTATGACCTGCTCACAAAGTTTGGTGTCATTCCGAGTAGTATAGGTAGGTTCGGCGTATTGAAAGAGAATTCTAGAACTTGAAGTTCGAAGTTTAATTCAATTTGGTTTTAAGGTCGGATTCATAGATTCATTGTTATTTTTCACATTTCGGGAATTCGAGAAAGTTCGTATCGTGAATACAGACCCGTCAGTGCCTTTGGACGGGGTCCCGGGTAGCTCGGGTGAGTTTCGGACCCCTCAGAGCTAAA
This sequence comes from Nicotiana undulata, assembly GCA_005239495.1. Classification (NCBI taxonomy): domain Eukaryota; kingdom Viridiplantae; phylum Streptophyta; class Magnoliopsida; order Solanales; family Solanaceae; genus Nicotiana; species Nicotiana undulata. Next base: position 53,005 of record ML253219.1, read on the forward strand.
TACTAAAAACCAGAAATTTCCTAGTCTGGTTTCCTTCTTCACGTTCGCGGTGTACGACCGCGTTCGCGAAGAAGGAGTTGGGTAGGGGCAGTGGATACTCTATGCGTTCGCGAAGCCTAACCCGCGTTCGTGAAGGGTTTGGGCTTCTAACCATCGCGTTCGCACATTGGTCGCCGCGTTCTCACAGGTGTAGGCAACTGGCCCATGACAGTTTGTTCTTCGCGTCCGCAAGAAGCCAGCCGCGTTCGTGAAGGTCTAGCCCGGCTAGTCTTCTCGATCGCAGTCCCCTTTCCACGTTCGCATAGAAGGGACTTCAGAGGCCTGGGCCATTGGCCTTCGTGAACGCGTTGGCCCTGTCACATTCGCGATGAAGGGGGCAGCTGGGCATTGACTTTTAAAATGGGACTTAGTCTATTGTTGAACACTTTTCTCCTTCCTTGGGCGATTTTGAGACCATGCAAAGGAGAAAATCGACCTAGCTACTCTAAGGTAAGTAATCCCTATCATAAATTTAGCTTAACAATTAAAGTCCTAGGTAGATTAACACATTAAATTAGTGGAAACCATGGGTTAGAGTAAAACCTAGGTTTTTATGAAATTGAGGGAATTACCAATGAACTAGTTATGAAATCATACAAAAACCACATAATATTGATCCTTAGGCTATGGGTGATTGTTTCCTAAACAAATTTTCGGAATCCGAGTATGTGGGCCCGGGGGTATATTTTGGGATTTTGTAATTTAGGATGAATTTATTTATGCAATATTTGGCTAGTTTCGAGTCCTTGGGTGACGAATTTGGAGTTTCGGGCGCATTCTTTACCCGGGAAGTAGACTTGACACGAGGTAAGTCTCCTTTCTAACCTCATTAGATGGAATTGTCGCTTTAGGTGAAATAAATGATTATGTGATATTAAGTGCGGGGACTACGTACGTACGATGCGACGAGAGTTTGTGCGTAGTGACTATTCTTGCTATGTCCGGGTAGTTAGGTTCACACCATGCTTTGTGAATTTCATAATCTACTATATGCCTTGTAATTCTTTCGCATGCAAATGTGTTTCATGAAGTTCTCGTAATAGGTGTTTTCAGACGAGTCATTATCATCTTTTTTTAAAAGGAATTTAAAGGAATAATGTTATGTTTACATGTGACCGCTTCGAAATATATATATTCCGTGAGAAGAGTGAAATTCTCCACTACTATCATGGGAGTAGGTCGTACGCCACGGCAGGTTAATAGATGCATCTATGGTTCGCATCGTTCGACCCTCCGGCAGTGCACATTTACTATTATGTTGTCTCAAACCGTACCTTCTAATATATTGTGCGCATGCTGCTTGTTTGATATTGTTCATGACTTAAACTGTTAATGCCTTGAAATGATAGATTTGAAGTTGTATATTAGAGTTTCAACTCAAAGTAGGTTTCGTAGCATGATAGATATTCAATGTTCTATTATTCATGTGTACTTGTTACTCTCTTTAATTTATACACATAATTATACTGTTTGGACCCTAGTGAGTGTCAAGTCGACCTCTCGTCACTACTTCTTCGATATTAGACTAGATACTTGCTGGGTACATATTATTTTATGTACTCATGCAACCCTCTGTACTTAATTGTATAGGTTCTGAGGCAGGTGTATCTGGGTATCAGTTCGGAGCGTGTTCCTGATTTATACCTGGCCAAGGATTCTCGGTGTGCTACTTTACATGATGGCTTCTAGCAGCACCTTGGAGTTTTCTTTCTTTTGTTATATCTGTCTATATTTTCCACGGGCAGTAGGTTAGGCTTGTTTTCTTTTGGGTTCTCACTCCACTAGATGCCTGTAGACTTGTGACACTAGTTCTTGACATACACGTAGTAGACATTATATTGTTGGGCTGTATATATTAATTATGACTATCATGGCTATTTCGGTTTAAGATTTCCTGAGTTATCCATTTTGCTTAATGTCTTAAATCTAAATTACGTGAAAATCAATAGTAATTGATATTGGCTTGCTTGACAACAGTGTCGGGCGCCATCGCGACCTGATTTAGGATTTTGGTCGTGACAACATGGAATCAGAGCTCTAGGTTCACGTAGGTCTCACAAGTTCAGGACAAACCCAATAGAGTCTTGCGGATCGGTATGGAGATGTGTGTATTTATCTTCCGGAGGCTCTAAGGTGTTAGGAAGTCTCTCTTTATTCATCTTCTATCGTGCAGTTGATGGTATGCTAAAATCTCACTCTTATATTCTCTCACAGATGGTGAGGACGCGCGCAGCCGATGTTCCAGACACGGGAGGGGCCGCTACCCCCGTTATCCGTGGCTGTGGCAGATGGCGGGGGAGGGCACTGGCCTGAGGTAGGGGACGAAGGCGTCCCAGAGCTGTTCCAATGGCACCACCAGCAGATCTCATTATTGAGGAGCAAGGCGAGGTTCCACCAGTAGATCCTGCCGCCTTGGACTTTATGATGGCGCGAGTATTCCAGGAGGTCATGGGCCGTATGATGCGGTTCATGGACACCATGACCCAGGCTGGTTTATTTCCAGTGGATCCTGCCACATCTCAGGTGGGAGGGGGGAACCCAAACCCCTACTGCTCATGCCGCAGGTCATGCAGTGGCAGTATATTAGACCCTGGGTACATTGCCCGTGGGCGGGGCTCATCCAGTAAAAGCAGCACCTGAGCCCCGACCGGCTGCAGACGGCGATCCGTAGAATCTATTGGATAGATGGACCAGATTACACCCTCCTGTCTTTGGAGGTGAGCGTCAAGAGGACGCACAAGACTTTATTGATAGGTGCAGGGACAGACTGCACAACATGAGGATATTGGAGTCCTATGGAGTTGATTTCACTACCTTCCAGTTAGAGGGTAGGGCCCGCAGGTTGTGGCACTCCTATGTTCTTGGCAGACCAGAAGATTCTCCTCCCCTCACTTGGGAGACGTTCACTCAGGTTTTCCTGGACAAATACATCTCTCCCTCTGAGTGGGAAGTGATGCGATATTAGTTTGAGCAGCCGGAGCAGGGTAAGATATCAGTGACTGACTACGAGGCTAGGTTTTCTGAGTTGTCTCATCATGCACTCATGATACTTCCTACGTATGCAGAGAGAGTGCGGAGGTTTGCAACTAGGTTGCACGCAGGTATTATGGCGAACATGGCCTGAGAGGTGGAGATGGGGACCCTTTATCATCTTGTAGTCGAGATTGCTCGCCAGATTGAGGGTTATCGATCGAGGTGCAGAGTGCAGAATCAGCAGGATAAGAGAGCTAGATTTTCAAGGGATTTCAGAGGTGCTCCAGCCAGGGGCAAAGGTCAGTTCGGTAGGGGCCAGCCTAGTAGGCCCTCATATTCAGCACCCCCACCACTTCCACGAGGTGTTCTAGCAAGGACTTATTTCAGCGCCATGCCAGAGAGTTCTTACCGCTCGCAAGCTATTCAGGGTTCCTCCGGCGAGTATTCTGTTCAGCAGGGGTATTCAGCCCTTACTTTAGTGCTATGCAAGAGTTCACATCGCCCTCCAACCATTTAGGTTTCTTCTTCGGGGAGGCAGGCCAGGGTACCGGGGAGGTTGTTATGAGTGTAGGGATCCAGGTCATATAAAGAGGTATTGTCCCAGGCTTCGGGGCAAGGCAGTGCAGCAGGTTCACCAGCCTATGATATCAACACCAGCGGTTCGGCCACCCGGAGGTGGAGGACAAACTAGTAGGGGTCGTCCTAAAGGTTGAGGCCAGGCGGGGGAGCCTAGTCAGCTCCTATTTATTCCGGTAGAGGCCAGTCATCTGACGCTCCAGACAGATTCTATGATATTCCGGCTAGATCAGATGCAGCGGCCTCAGATTCCGTGATCACAAGTATTATTTCAATATGCGGTAGAGATGCCTTGGTACTATTTTATCCAGGATCCACTTATGCATATGTATCATCTTTGTTTCCTCATTTCCTAGATATTCCTCGTGAGTCCTTGGGTACTCATGTTTATGTGTCCACTCATGTGGGTGATTTTGTGGTTGTGGACCGGATTTATCGGTCCTGTGTTAATATATTCTATGGGTTCCAGACCAGATCGGACCTCTTGTTGCTTGATATGGTTTATTTTGATCTCATCATGGGCATGGAGAGGTCACCACTATCGACGATCGGCGCTACCAGCTACAGAGCCACCTATTTCCATAAGAAGATGTAGCGCCCCCGACAAAAGGGACATTAGTACCATTGAATAGTACTAGTATGTATGAACAAGCTCTACTCTAGATAGGATAAACATCAAATATGTAATGATACAATTAGAGACTTCATATAACAATCCACAAAAATCGGGGAAAAAACACAAATAAGGATCACTATATTTTCTTATCCCGTTTTGCCATCTTTTGGTTAATAGTCTTTTAAAGCCAAGTGCCACTATTATTATTTTAATATACCACCGTGTCGTTATCACACGTAGTTCGTTCTCTGCCCGACCGGCTAAGCCATACTAAGTGAGACATCACAACATCATAATTTGATAATTGTCACCGTGCCGTTATCACACGGAGTCCGGTCTCTGCCCGACCGGCTAAGCCAACTCACTTGAACTAGTGGGACATTGTCAATATCATACTTTGATAATTACCACTATGTCGTTATCACACGGAGTCCGGTCTCTGTCCGACCGGCTAAGCCATCCCATTTGGAATAGTGAGACATCATCAATATCACATTCTTGATATGATTAGCACTATGTGTACATCATGGAGTTCGATCTCCGCCCGATCGTCTAAGCCATCTCACTACATAATCATATCATTTTAATCTTTTAGTTCTCATTTCTTCTCTTCAATAAGTTTACAATTTTTGGCACTTGGGCATATCTACCCTTTTAGGTTACATTCCTCTCTTCAACCAAATCACATACTCATCGTTCATATTGCTAAAACCATCACACATGAGGATTCGTACATATAGTAAAAGAAATAGCATGAGGATCACAATTCATACCTTCAAATAGCATAATGACATGGTAGTAACTTAGAACAACATGGAGCAAGAATTTCGCAACTTAACACATAGAACCCTTTCGCAACTTAACACATAGAACCCTTCATACGTTTTATTTTAGCACCAACGAGTTTATTCTATGAAAATTAGAGTTAGCCATACATACCTCAATTTGGGTTTTTCCTTAATTCCCTACCACAACTCACCGGACCCTTTAGCACCTTCAATCCAATTCACAATGTAGCATAATCAAACCCAAAATTAGGAAAAATGATAAATGCTTGATCTCACTTGAGCATTGTATCAAACATTAGGTGTTCATTAAGATTGCATGGTCTCTTTTTATTGGAAGATTTTTCTAACCCATTTCCCCCTACTAGTTTAGAATTACTTGATTACATTCATGCAAGGTTTCTATCCTCATTCCCATGAACTCACCTATCCATTGTCCTTTTTAACTAAAATCTTGAAATTAAGGTTGGTGTGGTAGAAACTTACCTCTAAGAGTGAAGAAATTGGTGTCCTATTTAATTAGTTCCAAGCTTGAGTGGTGATGGAGGATCAATTTGAGGAAGTTGGGACCTTCTCTCTCTAGAACCCACTCTCTTCTCACTCTAAATTATCAAAAGAATGGTTAAAAGATGGGGGGATGAGTGTTATGTAGGGCTGGGGGTCGGGTTTTAAAATTAGAAAATAGATGCCCCGACGAGGGTTTGCGGTCCAAAATGTGATCGCATTTCCGTTATGCGGTCCACAAACCTACCGCATAACTGGTCTCAACTGGGCGAAAAAGAGAAGAGAAACTGCCCAGGTATGTGGAAACTATGCAGTCTGCATACCTGTTATGCGGTTGCAAAGTGCACCGCATAACTACCCCCGCAAAACTCGAGTGCAAAAATGCGACGAACTATGCGACCCGCATGCTCAAAATGTGATCGCATTCTAGGCCGCATAATTTCCCTCAGAATGGACAGCAACCTGTCCAACTATGCGGCCATTATGCGGTCTGCATACCTGATTTGCGACTGCATAGTGGACCGCAGATCCGCATCCCTTCACGAATTTTCTTCCTCTACTGCTATCTCAACATGGGGATCTAACTGGGAATCATTTTTGGTTAAGGATTCTAGGGGTCTTTACAGTTACTTTAGCCATGCCCGAGCTGCCGAGATTAGAGTGGAGAGGTTCCTCAGTTAGTGCAGCTAGTCAGGTTATTTCCTTCCTGAAGGCTCAACATATGGTCGAGAATATTTTTTTGGCTTATCTTGCTTACGTACGGGACACCATTATCCAGTCGCCGATGATTGATTCAGTTTCAGTAGTTCGAGAGTATGTTGATGTATTCCCTTCAGACCTTCCAGGCATGCCACCGGATAGTGACATCAATTTTTGCATTGACTTAGCTCATATATCACTTCCCCCATACCGTATGGCTCCGAACGAATTGAAAGAATTGAAAGAAAAACTTGAGGAGTTGTTGTCTAAGGGGTTTAACAGACCGAGGGTATCCCCTTGGGGTTCTCTAGTGTTATTTGTGAAGAAGAAGGATGGGACTATGCAGATGTGTATTGATTACCACTAGTTGAACAAGGTCACCATCAAGAACAAATACGTGTTGCCGCGTATCGATGATTTGTTTGAATAGTTGCAGGGTGCTCTGGTGTTTTCTAAGATTGACTTAAGATCGGGGTACCATCAGCTGAAGATTCGGGACTCGAATGTTCCAAAGACGGCCTTCTGTACGACATATGGTCATTATGAGTTCCTGGTGATGTCCTTTGGCTTGACTAATGCCCCAACAACATTTGTGGACTTGCTGAACATGGTGTTCAGGCCTTATATTGATTCTTTTGTCATCGTCTTTATTGATGATATTATGATTTACTCACGTAGTCTGGGGGAGCACGAGCAACATTTGAGAGTTGTGCTCCAGACCTTGCGAGAATAGAAGTGGTATGCTAAGTTCTCCAAGTGTGAGTTTTGGTTGGATTATGTGGAATTATTAGGACATGTGGTATTCGGCGAGGGTATCAAGGTTGATCCTAAGACGATTGAGGTGGTTCAGAGTTGGCCAAGCCCTACTTCAGCTACAGAGATCAGGAGCTTCTTGGGTCTAGCAGGTTATTATCGCCGATTTATGGAGGGTTTTTCATCCATTGCAGCTCCTCTGACTAGATTGACTCAGAGGAATGCCCCATTCCGATTGTCCGACGAGTGTGAGGTGAGCTTTCAGAAGCTCAAGGCAGCATTGACCTCAGCACCAGTTCTAGTATTGCCTTCCGGTTCTAGGGTATATACAGTTTATTGCGACTCTTCGCGTTGGTTTGGGATGTGTGTTGATGCAGGATGGGCGAGTTATTGCATATGCTTCACGTTAGCTGAAGGTTCATGAGAAAAATTATCTCGTGCACTGTTGATGCCCTATTTTTCCTCAAATTATTTGCAAACTTGCATATAAGCTTTCTAAATTACTCTTTGTAATAATGAGTATTTTTCCCTATTTTTCCACATTTTTATTAAATTATTTTCCTGTTTATTTAAATATTTCATAGTTAAATAATTCATAAATTGTGCTCTAAATAATCTCAAAATATTTTCTAGTGCAGTATGTCATTCATAATATCTTTTTACTTATTAAAATCCAATTATCTCTTAAATTGGCCAATTGGGTCTTATTTAATTACAATTACAATCATTTTGCAATTATGGCCTAATTAGACATTTTATACCTTTTAAAATTCGAATTTATGTTTCTTAAATTTTAATATTGTTTGATTATTGTAATCTTACCTATTTTAACTTAATTTTATTTTTATACAATTATTAGCTATTTTTTATTAATTAATTATCTTTTTATTGGTATTTAACTAGTAGCCATTTTTATTTTCAAATTTAGCCACATTTTAACCCAATTACCCAACCCAGACCCCAATTAAATGACCTAGCCCAATCCTAAATTAACCCGGCCCAGTCCTAAATCAATCTGAGTCGTTGATCAAATTAGATTGACGACCCACATTAACATTTCCTTAATTAACTCTACCAAACACCCCCCTCCCCGTCTCATTCTTTCGAGACCCCTCATCTCTCTATCTCCTATCTCTCTCTCTCTAAAGTCTCTAGAGACTTATGTCTCTTCCTCTTCAACGGAACTCCTCCGCCTTCCCCCAGCAATCTTCAGCAACCATCCTTTCGACTGCGAGCCTCCATGATGTCTCCTCTATCTAGCTCACTTCATCTCTAAAGCCCTCGAGGGTCTGGGCCATTCTGACTTGCACCTGGGGCTCCTTCTTTGGTTGTTCCCGGCCTCCCCGGTGGGGTTTGGACATAACCACGCCATATGCACCACGATCTTTGAGTTTCACGGCAGGTTTTCCGGTTATCTTCAATCCTCTCTGAAACCCTAATTTTTTTGCCTAAACCTCTCAGGTCTATGGTGTTTCTAAGCAATTCAAGCCTGTTTCTTTACTCTTGACTCAATATTTAAAAATCCTCAACTTTTAAATGTTTTACTTCTTTTTAAAATTACGGTTTCTCAGAACCTTTTTTATGCTTGTTTTGAACTTAGTTTATTCTTACTTTTAAGTCTGTTCTTTGCATATCATGATGATTTTGTGATTCTACTAGCTTTTTATCTTGCTTGTGTCAAAAGCATAATTTTACTAAGTCTTCTTCGTTGGTTCTGTGTATTAGCATGACTCTGCTTGTTTCTTGTTTGAGTTGTCGTGATTATCTGCCTCGAATATGTTTACTGAGTTCTATTAGCTTAACTTATACCACAACTATGTGCTTATGTGTATCTCGATTGTTCAGACTTGTATCTTTCTACTAACACTTGTTCAACCTGCCTATTTTACTATGTCTGGTCATTCTTTTCTATTTATATGATGATTATAGAATTGTGACTCTTCTTTAATTGATTCTTGACTCCATATATTGGGGTTTGATTGATAAACTTTCCTTCGAGACTTCAATTTTTACCTCTCATATTCGAATCAATCAATTCACTTAACTTGTCTGATGTGGTACTAAATTCTTATTGTCTATTTCCTTAATTAGAATATTTTGAACTTAGACTTAATTGTTTACCCTATACTTAATAAACTATGATTCCTTCCTTATTTAGTCCTGTACTAACTTTATTTACCGTATATGTTATATGTTTTACCGTGTGAGTTCTTGAGATCCCTTGACTTAAGGGAACCGTGTCTTGATTTCCTGACTGATTGATTCTGAGCTCTTTGATTACCATGCTATTGTGATTCTTACCATATTTGCTACTCGTTTTTCAACTATAAAAGCTCTATCTTTTCAACAACACAGTCATCAAGACTATTCTACATTCTCTTGTGCTCTTTCTCTTCTCTCTTTGTTCTACTACTACCTCTGCTCTTGCCTATTATTAGCTGGCTGTAAGCCAAGGCTAATATTGTGTTACCACTTTGCTCTTTACATCCTACTTTTGCCCTCTTACTGGTATGTCCTAATTAATCTTCAAGTCTCCAATCAATGTGTTTATTATTATTGTTTCAGTTCATTATCTTCCTGATTTTCTTCTATTTATGCTTCTACTGCTCAACATGCAATTGAATCTTTTGTTTAGTACTTTACCATGTCTTGTCTCTTCTGACTTACATGCTAAGTCTGTAATATGACTGTTACCTATTCCTAACTTCTACTTGCTATCCCTATATCCTATTGTTGTATATTGTCATGCCTATACTTTACCACTTCCTAATTCCCCTGATCCCTTGAACTTTGTGTGCTCATCTTGATCTACATGCTTCCAACTATTGATTATCTTACCTGTTATAATTGTCCCATGTTACTGTCTAGTATTATGTCTAAGCTTGACCCTTTCTTGATCCCCTGAATCTTCTGATTTTAGGGTAGTCATGCTTCAGTGAGCTTTCATAAGTCTCTGTGTCTCCTTTAGCATTATGTGATCTACCTGTTCCCTTTCCCCATGGCCCTTGTATACAATCCTATACTATTGAGCTACTGTAACTAGTGCTTCTGCTATCTTACAACAAATCCCCTATTTTGAAAACTCTTTTAACCACTCCTTCCTGCATTTCACACTATTCTTAGACCTTTAGGTTCCACCCCCTCAGTGTGAGCATTTCTTAAGGACCTTGAGTTCCCTCTGAACTTTGACACACTGAGGCAGGTAATTCTGCACAGCACCTATCTCAACTTTGGCAACTTCTGGGTGCTGGTATTTACCAGGGCCCTCATAAGGGCCTTTGGGAGCTTTGTCGCACCCAGGCTATGTAAGGTTGTGAAGCTCGAAAGGGGTGAGGCTAGAAGGTTGGGCCTGTTTGAAGGCTCCCTATAGAATAACTTTTTATTTTCCTCTTTACAATTACTGTAATTCATTTGCTATAGTCTGTAATAATTTGTAAACAAACGATTGGGGCTGGATAGTGAATATGGGAGGGAGCTATGCATGTTTAGTGCAGTATGGGTAGAAATCATGACTATAGGCTTTATTTCCCTATGTGTGCAATAGTATCATGCTTAGGACATGCATACCATGCATTAAAAATCATGTTTAGGTTCTTTATTTCAACACAACTATTATATTCATACCATCTGACACCATGTTCCCAGTATAACTAAACGAGTAACAAAAGCTACCATAATGTATTGCTCATGCATTTTTATAAACATGACATATAGAAACCATGTTTTAGGATGATACTTTGTGCATTAGATATCCTTCCCCAGGACTTCTTATTTATCATAACTTGAACGCCTAGTTAACATAATCTAATACTCCAATAAAATAAGTTTAATCTACTTGAAACAATTTCCTGCAAACGTGTATCTATTAAAATCAGAATCCAAATATGCATGTTCACCCTTTAAAAAATAAGTAGGCAATGTATACGACTCCTAGGAAAACTTTAGGCATAATACATATTAAAATCAAATCAATTATGATCTACTAGTTTAATCAGCCCCTTTGAACATTTTGAACCCTGCTGCTCCCATTCTTGTTTTACCTCACTGAAGTTCACTTTACTTTTATTAAAACTCCTGCTCTATTTTAAACAGTCTCGAAGTTGTGCATCTATTTCCTTTTATTGATTTTTTACTGATTCATGTTCTATTATGTCTTCAAACTATTGGGTTTTCAAAGATGCCTCACTTTGCTCAAAATTATGCCATTCCGAATCCTTGCTCTGTATTTCTTTAAAGTTACTATATTTCGATAAAAGTTACTATATTCTGATACCATCTTACTACTTCTTTTACTACAGTTCTCCGTAAACTGATAACTATTACTCTATGTTAAGCCACGGTATTTTAGTCACTTATCTTTTAAAATCACTATATTACTTCAAACCCATGCTTTAATGACTTTCTTCTATGTTTTCTGAATGCTTTAAATCATTGCGTACTTCTAAATCTCACAGTTTCCTTAAGCTATTATATTTTTAAAATCAACTATCCATCAAGTCACTCAGTCTTAATTGAATCTTCTGCTTTCATTAAGTTTCCAACTCAGATTCCTACGACCTACTATTTTACTAAAATTCCTATTTTTGAACTCCTGTCTTGAGACTTTAATTGTGTTTGAGACGTGCTACTTACATGTCTATGTGTGGAGGGACATGTGAGCCTTTACTTGTCTTTATAAGTTCCCTTATATGTGCAGTCTTGCTTGTTTTGTATGTCGCCTAGTATTTTATCCTTTAAACCAAAGGGCTCATCCTAGTTCTTGCCTTGTAGGATTAGTAGTCATAAACACCCTCCAGAAATTATAGAATGGGACGTGTAACGGCACGCAATACGCATTCGTAACCAACACACGCATTTTTTAAACAACATTTACGGGGTGGGGAGGGTAGAATACAGATATGATGACCGGTGCGCTAATACCACGTCTAGGTGCCACTTCGAGGTGTGACATACCGGGTATTGCATTGAAGTGATCCGTATTACTTTAAACCTAAGATAATTCTTTTAAAATGTTTATTCTAATGTTATTCCAAATCCTTTAAAGATTTTCATACTTGTTTGAAATCCCCTCTTATATGAACTTTACTTGTTACTTGTTCACCGTCCAAATTCACAAAACTTATTGGTTGGGACCCACATTTGTGGATCTTGAGGGGTGCCTAACACCTTTCCCTTGGGATAATTTCAAGCCCTTACCCAATCTCTGGTAAGGCAAACTAGTTCATGAGTTATCAACTCTAGTGTCCTAACGCACCATAAAAATCGTTAGGTGGCGACTCTTACTTAAACCCTTTCTTTTAAGGAGTTGTCCAAAATGTCATAAACCCGATCTCTCCGTACCTAACCCGTGCGAGAGAAAAAGGGGGCCCGACATGCACGATTTGGAGTTGGCGGCGATTGTTCATGCTCTTAACATTTTGAGGCACTACTTGTATGGGGTGCCTTGTGAGGTTTATACAGACCACCAAAACTTACAGCACTTGTTCAAGCAGAGGAATCTTAATTTGAGGCAGCGCAGGCGGCTTGAGTTGCTGAAGGATTATGACATCACAATTCTTTATCATCCGGGAGAGGCAAATTTGGTAGCAGATGCCCTAAGCAAAAAGGCAGAGAGTATGGCTAACTTGGCTCATATTTTAGTAGAGGAGAGACCTCTAGAATTGGACATTCAGTTCTTGGCTAATCGTTTGGTTATGTTGGACTTTTCAGATCCCCGCCGAGTTCTTGCACGTGTGGTTACTCAGTCTTCATTATTGGGGGAGATCAAGGCTTGGCAGTTTGATGATCTGCGCTTGGAATAGCTACGGGAGACAGTAGTGTAAGGTGGTTCCAAGGAGGTTTATATTGTATAGGATGGAGTTATGAGACTTCAGGGTCACTTATGTGTCCCTAATATTGATGGCATGAGGGAGAGGATTCTAGATGAGGCTCACAGTTGATGGTATTCTTTTCATCCAGGTGCTACGAAAATGTATCGTGATTTGAAGCAGCATTTTTGGTGGAGGCGAATGAAGAAAGACAGTGTGGAGTATGTGACTAGATGTCTAAATTACCAGCATGTTAAGTATGAGCACCAGAGGCCAAGAGGCCTACTTCAGCAGATGCCTATACCTGAATGGAAATGGGAGAGCATCACTATGGACTTCGTAGTTGGGTTGCCTCGGACCTTGCGAAAGGTTGATGCGGTTTGGGTCATTGTGGACAGGTTGACCAAGTCGACGCATTTCATTCCAGTGGCTACTACTTATACTTCAGAGAGGTTGGCCCATATCTACATACGCGAGATAGTTCGGTTACACGGTGTTCCTGTGTCCATTATATCAGATCGAGGTCCTCAGTTCACCTCCCACTTCAAGAGAACATTACCGAGTGAGTTGGGCACCCGGGTAGAGCTCAGCACAGCATTCCACCCTCAGACCGACGGACATTCGAAGCGTACGGTTCAGATATTGGAGGACATGCTTAGAGAATTTGTGATTGACTTTTGAGGGCAGTTGGACCAGTTCTTGCCTTTGGCCGAGTTTCCTTATAACAATAGTTATCAGTCTAGCGTTAACATGGCTCCATTTGAGGCATTGTATGGTCGGCGATGTCGTTCTCCTATTGGAGAAAATGAAGTTGATTCAGGAGATCGAGGCTTCGCACAACACAATCAAGACAAAAGAGTTACGCGGGTCAGAAGGCGCGTGATGTATCATTTATGGAGGGAGAGAAGGTTCTGTTGAAAGTCTCGCCGATGAAGGGTATTATGAGGTTTTGGAAGAAAGGCAAGCTGATCCCAAGGTTTATAGGTCCATTCCAGGTATTGAGGCGAGTTGGAGAGGTTTCTTATGAGCTTGATACCCCTCCCAGTTTATCAGGAGTTCATCCGGTCTTTCATGTGTCCATGCTCCGGAGTTACCACGCCGACTTCTCTCACGTGGTAGATTTTAGCACCATTCAGCTAGATAGGAGGTTGGGCTACGAGGAGGAGCCAGTTGCTATTATTGACGGGCAGGATCGCCAGTTGAGGTCCAAAAGGGTTTCTGCCGTAAAGGTCAAGTGGAGGGGCCAACCAGTCGAGGAGGCGACTTGGGAGTCTGAGGAGGACATGCGGAGCAAATATCCACACTTATTCAACACTCCATGTACGATTCTAGACACTTATTCTTTTCCTGAATTATGACTTGCGGGGACGGGTGGTTCGGGAATTTGGAGGAGTTTGGAGTGATATAGGAACACTCGGTTCCTTAAGTTTGGCCTTACAGGCCAAGTTTGACTTTGGTCAATAATTTTAGCAAACGGCCTCAAAATCGAGATTCAAAGGTTCTGGTAGATTTGTATGATGATTTCGGACTTAGGCGTATGTTCAGAACGGGTTTCGGATGACCCCGTGAGCGTTTCTGCGTCAAATAGTGAAATATGATTCTTTAAGTTCAAGGATTGAGGTTTGGAACGTGTTTTTGTGTTATTGAGGTTCGAACGGAATTTCGAGACTAGGAATAGTTTTGTTATGTCATTTATGACTTGCTCACAAAATTTGGTGTCATTCTGAGTAGTATAGGTAGGTTCGGCCTATTGAAAGCGAATTCTAGAACTTGAAGTTCAACGTTTGATTCAATTTGGTTATGGGGTCGGGTTCATAGTTTTGTTGTTGTTTTTTACGTTTTGTGAATTCGAGTGAGTCCGTATCATGAATACAGACCTGTCAATGCCTTTGGACGGGGTCCCGGGGGCTCCGGTGAGTTCCGGAACCCTCGGAGCTAAATACTAAAAACTAGAAATTGCCCTGTCTGATTTCATTCTTCGCGTTCGCGGGTGTATGACCGCGTCCGCGAAGAAGGAGTTTGGCAGGGGCAGCGTATTCTCTACGCGTTCGCGAAGCCTACCCCGCGTTCGCGAAGGGTTTGGGCCTCTGACCATCGCGTTCGCGTATTGGTCGCCACGTTCGCAGAGGTGTAGGCAACTGGCTCATGCCAGTTTGTTCTTCGCGTCCACAAGAAGCACACCGCGTTTGCGTAGGTCAAGCCCGACTAGTCTTCACGATCGCATGCCCCTTTCCGCGTATGCATAGAAGGGCCTTCGGGGGCCTGGGCCACTGGCTTGCGCGAACGCAGTGCCCCTGTCGCGTTCGCGATGAAGGGGGCAGCTGGGCAGTGACTTTTAAAACGGGACTTAGTCTATTATTGAACACTTTTCTTCTTCTTTGGGCGATTTTGAGAGCATGCAAAAGGAGATAATCGACCTAGCTACTGTAAGGTAAGTAATCCCTATCATAAATTTAGCTTAATACTTAAATTCCTAGGTAGATTAACACATTAAATTAGTGAAAATCATGGGTTAGAGTAAAACCTAGGTTTTTATGAAAATGAGGGAATTACCAACAAACTAGTTATGAAATCATACAAAAACTACATAATATTGATCCTTAGGCTATGGTTTATTGTTTCCTTCAAATATTTCTGAAACTCGAACATGTGGGCCCAAGGGTGTATTTTGGGATTTGTATAGGATGAAATGATCACTTAAATAGGGGAATTCCATACTTTTGAGTATAAATTGATTTATTTATGAGATATTTGGCTAGTTTCGAGTCCTTGCGCGACGAATTTGGAGATTCGGGCGAATTCTTGACCCGGGAAGTAGACTTGACACGAGGCAAGTCTCCTTTCTAACCTCGTAAGAGGGAATTGACCCTTTAGGTGAAATAAATAATTATGTGATATTAAGTGCGGGGACTACATATGTATGATATGATTAGAGTATGTGCGTAGTGACTATTCTTGCTATGTCCGGGTAGTTAGGTTCACACCATGCTTTGTGAATTTCATAATCTACTATATTCCTTGTAATTCTTTTGCACGCAAATATGTTTTATGAAGTTCTCGTAACATGTGTTTTCAGATGAGACATTATTATTTTTTTGGATAAGGAATTTAAAGGAAAAATGTTATGTTTATATGTGACCGCTTCTCAATATATACATTCCGCGAGGGGAGTGATTGTTTCCACTACTCTCATGGGAGCGGGTCGTACGCCACGGCAGGTCAATAGATACATCTATGGTCCGCGCTCTTCAACCCTTCAGCAGTGCACATTTACTATTACGTTGTCTCAAAACGTACCTTCTCATATATTGTGCGCATGCTGCTTGTTTGATATTATTCATGACTTATACTGTTAGTGACTTGAAATAATAGATTTGAAGTTGTATGTTAGAGTTTCAACTAAAAGTAGGTTTCGTATCATGCTAGATATTCACTGTTCTATTATTCATGTGTACTTGTTACTCTCTTTAAGTTATACATATAATTATACTGTTTGGACCCTAGTGAGTGTCAAGTCAACCTCCCGTCAGTACTTCTTCGAGATTAGATTGGATACTTACTGAGTACATATTATTTTATGTACTCATGCTACACTCTGTACTTAATTATACAGGTACTGAGGCAGGTGCATCTGGGTATCAGTCCGGAGCATATTCCAGATTTATACATGGTCGAGGCTTCTCGGTGAACTACTTTCCTTGACGACTTCCAGCAGCACCTTGGAGTTTTCTTTCTTTTGTTATATATGTCTATATTTTCCTCGGACAGTAGGACAGACTTGTATTCTTTTGGGTTCTCACTCCATTAGATGCATGTAGACTTTGGACACTAGTTCTTGGCACACACGTAGTAGACACTATATTTTTAGGCTGTAAATATTAATTATGACTATCATGGCTATTTTTGTTTAAGATTTCCTAAGTTATCCATTTTGCATAATGTCTTAAATCTGAATTACGTAAGTGTTGGAAATGTTTTGATAAATTAAGTGAAACTCAATAGTAAATTGATGTTGGCTTGTTTGACAACGATGTCGAGCGCCATCGCGGCTTGATTTAGGATTTGGGTCGTGCTAGATGTAGATACTCAAAATGTGTCCCAATTATCCCTATCTCTTTATGATCTCCTTCGGAGTTGTGTTCGAGTATGGTTTAGGTGTTAAAAGGTTATAACTTCAATTCATGTTTAAAAAGAAGGTCCACTATGCTTAATTTGGAAAGAAAACTCAATGTGCTTAAGACTCATATTGCTCATATACATATTTGAGGTCTTTATTCCAAATGCCCTTAATTTTTGATAACCTATGATGATGTTTGGAAAGCGTAAGAAGTGAGAATGAGATGTAAAACATGGCCATGGTTATTATAGTCAGTGCAATTGATTTCTATTCATGTTTTAATTGTAAATCGCCATGCTTTCGTTTATAAACATTTCAAATGGGACTAGAGTTCTTATATACTCTGACTTGAAATTATGTATTTCCCCTTTTTGGAAAAAAAACGTATTTCAAGCATAAGTGGCATATCACTCATTTATGGTTTTAAGTCATGCTTGAATTGCTAGTCATTTTTCTCCATATTTGAAACAAAATATATTGCGTTTAAAATCCTTCATTACTAATGAACCTAAAGTTGTGATTTTCAGAATATTCTATATGTATGTGTATGTTGATGATTCATAGAATGTAAAGAAATGAAAATGTTAAATATGAGATACGACCATCATTCCATGAAAGAAGAATCATATGTATGGATGAGGTAGCCAAGGGATAATGATGTTGTGAATAGTTGAAGGTACTAACAAATATATACACGGTGTGAAAGGTTATGAGGTGAATGTACTTGTACTTCTATTTTCCTTGTGTGCAAAGAAAAAAAATGGTTTAGGGTGTATCATTATCGAACCGATGATAGGTGGGTTCGAACGGCCCATACTCGAAACTATACGTGCCGATGTAGGAATGAATTGTGATTATTACTGTTATTTGGGATGAGATTGAAATATTGATGTGATGAGATTATTCCCCTGAAATTGGATGAGATTGATGATAGCTGTGAACTGGAAATGACGGTCGACCCACTTTGCATATGTGGGAAGGCGACCTAGCCAATCGGGTGGAGATTCGACGCTATGTGGCGCGCATGGTGGTTCCAACTGTTGGTAACACCTTTATTTTACATCACATGTCAGTCCACATTGTTCGTGGAGAGACGGCCTAGCCAATCAGACGTGATCGGACTCCGTGCTAAAAATATGGTAGTATATCAGTGCTAATAATATACTAACCAAAACTAATATTATTTTCATATTTTGAAAATTATTATGCATTAACTTGGCATTTAGATATCACTGATTGTCTCTTGTTGCTTTCATGGTTTTCTCTTTTCTTAAATTGGCACAAACTAGTATATTCCACATGTACTAACTACCATTTCACTGAAGACGCTGCATCTTCAATGGATGCAGGTGGTTCATCAGCAGGCATCTTTGATCAGTTGCTCTCTACTCAGCAGTTTTTAGTGAGCCTCTATTTCGGGCCTTATGTCACTTTACGTTATATTTGTGTTTTGAGGTACATACGGGGCCTTGTCGCTGGCACTTTCATACTACTCTTTAGTTGTACTTAGAGGCTCTATAGACATGTTGTGGGTGGTGTATGATATTGGGTAATGAGTTAGAAGAGTTGGTATTTGGAAAATATGTTTTTCCCTTATAATTATGAACTTGTAATATTTTGGAAATTTTAAAATGAATATCCTTTTAGTAATGGAAAAAGAATGTGGAACATTTTACCCTTCGAATGCTTATCTCATGTCAATGGTTCTTTTATTGTGTTGGGTAAGGTTGGGTAGAAGGAATCAGGTAGGCTTGCTTGACCGGGGTATCTTGGTTGAGCGTTAGTCGCGCACCCCGACGTCGGTGCATGACAATCAGAAAGATGGTTCTTTGAGGATGTGCATTGACTATAGGCAGTTGAACAATCTTATCATTAAGAACAAGTATCCACTACCGCGTGTTGACGATTTATTTAATGAGATTCAGAGTGCTAGTGTATTCTCGAATATTGACTTGAGATCAAGTTACCATCAGTTGAAGATCAGGTCTTTAGATATCTTTGAGATGACTTTGAGGACCCGTTATGGGCATTATAAGTTCTTGGTGATGTTTTGTTGAGAATTGGGGTTTGTTGATTGACAAAGTGTGTCCAGTGAATGTGTGCTAGGAACTAAGTCCTCAAGGTTTTTATTGGTGTGTGCAAAGAACTAGGTCCTTAAGTTAGTTGTTGAAGGTTCTTACATGGCAGTAATGTATACACAAAGTTATTACCACAAAGTTACTATAATGCGAGATTGCCGAAAAGGTCTATTTGATGCGATAAGGGTTGTTGTCGAAGAATAACTGTTCGCAAAAGTGATAGACAAGAGTAACAAAATTCGCGGAGTCCTTGGAGCTTTAGGGTTGCGTTCAAAAAAGAAGATTATTGTATGTAGGACTCCCAAAGATCTCATAGCACTGGTTATTTAAATACCTTTCTTGTGGACTGAGAAGGTTATCTTTTTACACGTTAACTAAGGAACAACATAGTGTATCTCGATTTCAACACTAAAGTCGATCATCAGTGTCAGTGTTCTTCTCGAGTCTGTTAGTTCATGTGTTTTAGGAAATCGAGTTGTAATCAAGATGTCATTCATAACATATTAGTTGGAGTAATTGTTTGAGAGTTCAAGATAGAGTAACTTGTAATTCATTCAAATAGTTAAACTAAGAGAATTGTTTGGATATTGGTTTATAGGTCTTGTAATCAGTACATTTGGATCATTTGTTCTAGTGAAGTTGAAATTAAAATCCTATGTGGTAGGCCATGCTTTTTTGCACCTTTGATCCAGGTGAGTTTCCACATTTAAAATTGATGTCTTTGTTATTTATTATTTCTTTCATTTACTCGTGAGTAAGGCTAAGAACCATGTTCTTTAGTAATTTAGGAAGGCACTCAAATTAATAATTTATATCTGAGTGGTTCTCTCAATCATGGTTAGCAGCTAGAGAGATCTTCCAAGATAAATGAGTGCTACACCTGGAATTAATGAAGGACAATTAGCTACTAGACTACCTCTGTTCAACGAAAAATACCACAATGGTGGAAAGCAAGAATGGATGATTTACTAATGGATGAGGACTGTAAACTATGGACGATATGAATTGAGGACCACTAGCTCCCACAAAATAAAATAGAAAAATGAAATTGTCCCCAAAGACTCCTGTGAATTTGTAGTAGCAGATTTCAGGATGATGGAAAAGAATGCAAAGGTCAAGAAGATCCTCATATGTGGACTTGGACCTGATGAATACAATAGGATATAGGCATGATCCAAAGAAAATAAGATCTATGATGCATGATAAACTGCCCATTAAGGAACAAATCAAGTGAAGAGATCAAGGATCGAGTTGCTCGTGAGGAATTAGGAGCTTTTTTCTATGAAGGAGTCTGAACCTATTTAGGAAGATGACTAGGTTTACTATAATAACAAATGAACTGAAGTCACTTGGAAAACGTATTCACTTCTGAAGAATTGGTTAGCAAGGTTCTAAGGATTCTCCCTGCTTCATGGGAATCAAAAGTCACAACCATCCAGGAAGCAAATGAGTTAGATAAGATTTCACCGGATGAGTTGATTTGAAAATTAAAGACCCATGACATGAGAAAGCTGGGACTGTGCAGGGAGGAACCGACGAGGGATAAGTCCTTGCTTATTAAGGCATCCGAAGAATATGAGTATGAAAATTGTGAAATAGACCTAGCAATGTTTACTAAGTTCAAAAAGTTCATGAAGAACTCCTAGAATGAATCTCAGAGAGAAAAAAGTGAAAACCCTAAGCCGATTGACAAGTCTTCATATGATGGGTGTTACAAGTGCAACAAGATGGAGCACATGGTCAAAAAAAGTCTAATATGGGAAATTGAATGGAAAACGAAAGAGGTAAAAATAGTAAACGGAAAAAATTAAAGAGCGGGACATAAACAAAGGCAAAATCCTAGGCAACAGATTCATTGAGGTTCAGAATAAAGCCATCTAGCAGCATATGAAGATATTGGAACTGGTAACGAGGATGAGAAGTTATAAGTCATTATGTTGTGATAGATTCACACAAGCAGATGAAAACGAACCCCTTGTAAAGATTAGGAATGCACATTGAAATACCTCATCCATCTGATGGACATCACTATGATGAATGGAAGATATCTATGAAAGTGTTCTTTCGGGATACAGATTTTGATCTATGAAAAATCGTTAATCATGGACCAATTTCACCTACGAAAGTTGATAGTGATGGAAACAAGAGTATCAGGAGAGAGGATGAAGATGATGCTGAGGATCATCAGAAGATACAGAAAAATTCAAAGGCAAAGGATCTGATCTATTGAAATCTACAATGAGTTTTCTCTATGAAGTTTCGTCTTGCATCTTTGACATAATATATGGAGGACGTTGGAGGCTGATTTTGTAAATGAAAATATTGAAGTTGCACTAATGGCAATTGAAGAAAGCAATTAATGGCCATAAAACTCCGAGGCTGAAGATGAATTAAATCAGGTAAATATCTCTAACTTGAAAGAAAATATTCATGTTGTGTTTAAAAAAGTAGTTAATGGCCATAATAGTTGCCATGATAAGTGAGATAGATAGGTTGAGTGCTGGATGCAATCATTTAATAAGCAACCTTTCATATGTTAAGCTTGATCTTAAAACCTTGAATCTCACAAAGCTGATCTTGAAGGACGGGTCAAAAATCTTAAGAACCAAGTTATTGAGCTCACTTCTAATAACGAGTAGCAAGCTGCGGCATATTGCAAGAGAATAATAAGTGATCTGCAAAATTATCTTGAAAAAATGATCTGAAAGAGCCCAAAAATAGTTTTTATGATGCAGACTGCCGGAATAAAGTACTGCAAGAGAACCGTGAAAAAGCAAAGTGTGAGATATCTAGTCTAAGCATGTTGCATAGATCCTCGCATGCACTAAATTGGCTAAACGAATGTTGCAACACTAATTAATCAAGAATATTGTTGTACGGAAACTGTAGCTAGGTTTGATCCCATGCATATAGTAATTTATTATATTAAGATGTACACTCACTGTCCGAAGGTAAGACACTTCAGAGATAGTTTCCCTGGCTTAATTCATGCTCAATTTAAAAATATCTTTGGGTAGCTTAAAGATGTAGAGAATGGAAAAAAAACAATAATCAGTTCTCTTGTTCAAACCAAGTGGATTAAGGTCAATAAGAAAAGGACTGTTAACACTCTCCTCTTCTGAGCAAGAAGAGAATTGATTCATCCTTTTTTCCAATAAAAAGGGACCCAAGCTTGTTTGGGTTCCCAAGACTAACTTGTGATTTTTGTTGGAGGCTAAAGTGAGAGGAAACAATCAAGAATTGTATATATACATTGGATGCTCAAGACATATGACTGGTGAAAAGAAAAACTTTCTCTCATTGATAGCCTTACAAGGAAGGAGTGTGTCATTTAAAATGGGAAAAGGGGATAAATAACATGTATTACTAAGGATGGTAAGTCGCTCTTTCATGCTATAGAAGATGTGTACTATGTAGTGGGACTTAATCATAATCTTCTCAGCATCTCTCAAATGTGTGACAAACGCAATGAGGTAAAGTTTAATTCTAAAATCTGTACTGTCACTAAGATGGATACCAATGAAACTTTTCTGAACGAAAAGAGATAAAACAATGTCTACAAGATATCTATTGTGTCTATTCCTCAGAGTGTGCATATATGTTTAAGTGGAGTGGAAGATAACCTACGATTATGGCATAGAAGACTGGGATATGCCAGTCTGTCTCAACTCAACAAGCTAGCAGCAAAGAACCTGGTCCTTCGGCTACCAAAAGATGAGTTCACATCATACAAGGATTGTGACGCTTGTGTCAGAGATAAACATATAAGGTCATCCTTTAAATCGAAGAAGTTTCTTAGTACTTCCAAATACCTGGAAATTCTTTGTATGGACCTATGTGGACCAAAGAGTTAAGAGTAGGGGAGGAAAAAAGTATGTGTTTGTGATTGTTGATGATTTCTCTAGATACATATGGACCATGTTTCTAGCATCTAAAGATGAAACTCATGATGTTTTTTACGTGTTTTTCATAATAATTCAACAGAAACTAGGGAGCATTGTATCAAGTATAATAATAGACCATGGGGCTGGGTTTGAAAAAAGCTAAATTTCTTGAATTTTGTATCACTCACGACATTGATCATAACTTATTTACAGCTAGAATTCCATAACAAAATGGTGACGTTGAAAGAAAAATTAGACCTCTAGAAGATATGGGTAAGACGATACTAATTGCTAGTGGACTGCCATCGAGCTTTTAGGTTGAGGCAGTCAATACTGCTTGTTACTTGTTAAGCAGGTGCATGGTCAAACCCATTCTTGAGAAGACTCCTTATGAGTTACTTTGAGGAATAAAGCCTAACATCACTCACCTAAGAGACTTTGGGTGTAAATATTTTGTGCACAACAATGGCAAAGAAGCTCTAGGTAAGTTTGATGACAAAAGAGACGAGGGAATTATTTTGGGTTACTCACCACATAGTAAAGCTTACAAAGAATTTAATAAAGAATTATGTGCGTAGAATAAATTGTTCATGTTATTTTTGATGAATATGACAAGATGATTGATAAAGGCTTGTATAATGAAGACCATGATATAGGGCTCACTAATGAAGGAACTTTTGGAGAATCTGAACAACAACCTAAAGGGGGATCAAGGAATCCTGAGGGAGATGAGAGTGATCAGGAAGAACAAGAAGAAGAGGGAACTACACAGGCTAGCACTCAAAGGGACGAAGTTGCATCAAATGGCCGTGGTGCAACAATGCTGAAAAGTAGAACATCATGTATTGGGATCACATAGGACAAGTAATCGGCTCACAGGTCCCTCCACAATTAAGCACGTAAATGGCACGTCTCAAACACAATTAAAGTCTCAAAATGAAGGTTTGAAAACAAGGCATTTTAGTAAAGGCAGTAGGGTTCAAAAATAGGAAGTTTAATAAAATAGTAGGAGTCTGGGTTTAGAAAACTAAAATTAAACTGATAATTGATTTCAAAATGTACAGTAGATAAAGGCATCAGTAAAACATAGAAATAGGCAATGATTAAAAGCTTTTCGCAAGCATAGATGAAAGTTATTAAAGCAAGGGTTTAAAATAATTTTAAAGGATGAGTAAATAAGATACAGTGATTTAAAGACAGCGTTAGGATTTAGAAATGCACAATAGTTTTAGAAAATTCTTAATAAAAGGAGCAACAGTTCTCAAAAAACCAGCAATGCTTTTATTTGAAAATCAATCCAAAAGGGGATATAAAGATCCAGTAGTCGATAGAACTTGATTAAATTAGTTTTAGAAAATAATAGTTTAGCAGGTATTCAGAAATAGAATAGCTTTCTATAATGAAGCAGCTCTAAAAAACTTAATAATTTTTGTAATAGGATGGGAATTAGAGATCGTGAGATCAGTAATGAGAGGTAAGAAAATACACAGCTTCAGAGTTGTTTTTTAAAAAAAATAGCACAAGAGTTTAGCAAAACAAAGCGGGTTTCAGAGAGGCAGAATCAGCGAAGTTTAAGAGATTTAAAAGAGACAGACTATTCCCGGCATAGTTGATTTGATTTTAATTAGGCCTAAAGTTTGCCTAGGCGTCATATATATTGCCTAAGGGTGAGCATGCATATTCCAAATCTGATTTTATGACATAAGTGATAATACGCTTGCAGGAAACGTTTTGACAACATTTATTAGACTAAGCGAGTTAACTAATCATTCAAGTACTTGCAAAATAAAAAATCCTACAGGCAGGATATCTAATGCATGAAATAGTATCGTAGACATGGTTTCTATACGACATGGTTATAAGTGCATGAACGATACATTATAGCAGCTTTTATTACTCGATTATAATTACTAACTATGAACAATAAGATGACACAAATATGCTTATGAAGACTGACAAGATTCATGATATATGTTATGCATGTCCTAAGCAGGATAAATAATGCACATGTGAGTAAATAAAACCCTATAAGCATGTTTCTACCCATCACTAGACTAAGCATGCATAGTCCCCTCCTATATTCACTATCCAGCCCCAAAGATTCATTTACAAATTATTACAGACCATAATAAATGGATTACAATAATGAAGAAGGAAAATAAGAAGTTAATCTATAGAGAGCCTTCAATCAGGCCTAACCTTCCAGCCTCACCCTTGTTGAGCCTCATAGCCTTACACGGCCTGGTTGCGGCAACGCTCCCAAAGGTCCTTATAAGGGCCCTGGCCAATACCAACACCCAGCGGTTTATCAAAGTTGAGATTGGTGCAGTGTAGAGTACCCTTACCTTAGTGTCTCAAGGTTCATAGGGAACTCATGGTCCCTAAGCAATGCACACACTGAGGGGGGTGGAACCTAAAGGTCTAGGAATTTTGAAAGTGCTTTTTGAAAAGGAGTTTTAAGTTTGAAAAGAAGTTTTGAAGTCACATAGTTTCAGGGAAAGCACAAAGAACCAATATTAAGAACAACAAGGATTCATAACTCAGTAGAACATCAGAGAGATCATTCACAAACAGGGAAAGGGATTAAGGGGACAAATAGGGGTGGTGTTAATCAGTTTAGGTACAGATTCAACACATTAGAGATACCAAATAATTCACAGATGCTAAGCCAGCATACAGGAGGTAATAAACAGACAAAAGGAATAAGAAACCACTGCAGCATAGACCACAGAAAATAATGCAGGATTAAGTTACTCTAGAAGAAGAAGAGAGATTATATAAGGGGTTAGAAATGCTATGTAACAGGGTAAGCAGTAGAACCACAGATAGAAGCACAAAACAAACAATAAGTAGATAAGCAAGAACTGAAACATTGTATAGAGTACTATAATTAAATCAGAAACATACAAGTTGAGAGGCAGATATAGCAAATGCAAGAAATAGTACAGCAGTATCAGGACAAAGAGCAGCAATGATAATAGCAGCAGAATAAGAGAGCAACAGCAGGGCACAAGAACAATAAGGGACTACTCAGCCTTAGCTTTAAGCTGACTGAGTAGTCAATAATAGATGCAAAGGACAAGTAGAGATGAAATCACAAAAGAGTTTAGAGTAATAGTGTTTAGTGTGAAACTCAATGCGAGGGTCTGAATTTCGTGTCTTTGGAAAGAGAGAAGACAAGTCTTTATATAGTTTTGAAAATCGAATAGCACATAGCAAATTATGGTAGTAGAAATCAATCAATATCAATTAAAGATAACAGAACCCCTTTAATCAAGGGATTCTTTCAAACGATACTGTCAAGATGAAATAAGTCAAGGAATCAGTCCAATAGGACTGATTCTCCCAAAAATAGAACAAGGAAGTCATATAGTGCACAAATAGAGCTAGATGCATAGTGAATTATTTAAGGCATGCTGTAGTAATATCACATTAGGGAATAAAATAGGGTACCAGCTCAAAAATCAATTAAGAAGATTGGAAATACAAGGAATTCGGAGAAAATAAATGAAAGCATCACATAAACATGGAAAGGATTTCAAAAAATTGGTGCAGTATTATAAAAGGAAAATATACAGTTTTCCATTTAAGAAAAATATCACATAGATATAATAGGAATTCAGAATTGGTACATCATCGTAAAAGGAAAGTGCGCAATTGTGTTACTTAAGGAAAGTATTACGAAAATCAGTGTACAATCAGCAAGTAAAACAATCAGTGAGACAAATGGTCGAATCAATAAGTATTTAAATAACAACGTTGACTGATATGAGAGGTGTTCATAGAACAACAAGGGAAAGAGAGATTATAGCAATGAGTCGAACAAGAACAAACAATCACACATAACAAAATGACCTAGGGCGTTAGGGTTTCAACAATAGCAGTGCGAACAAACTTCAAAACAATCACTTAAACATGGCTCAAGTAATTAAAAATCAAAAAGAAATCCTTTTGAAGACGGGTTCAAGAACCCTAAATGTTAAAATCACTAAAAAGAATAGTTTTCCGGAGGAAAACCGTAAAATATCACACTAATGTAAAAAGATAAGCAGACGTTAAAGAAAAAGTCAAAAATCAGATGGTTAGGGTTTCGTGAAAACCCGTAAAAGAGGGAAAATCCTCAGAGACGGCGTAGATGAGGCCGGAAATATGAAAACTTACTCAGATGGTCGAGGTTTTGCCGGAAAATGGCAAGAGGCTCAACGGAAGTAAGCGGACTGCTCCAGGCCTACTTTTGAAGAACCCAGTTATTACTGAGCGAGTGAGAGGTGAATAGGTGACCACGAGGGGTGAGAAACCATGAATGCCGGTGACAGAACCGGCCGGAGAGGGGAACAGACCCCATCGGAAGGGAAGCTTCTAGAGAGCGACTGAGAGAGATAGAGAGATGAGAGAAGAAAGGTCGTGAAGGAAATGAACTGGTGGGGGAGGGGTTAGGTTAAAAGGTATTTATGGTAGGGGTTGATCTGGACCGTTGATCATATTTGATAAACGGCTCAGATTAAGCTAGGGGTTGGGCCGGGTAAGAGGAGGGTTTGGGGTTGTCTCAATTGGGTCAGGGGGTTGGGTAATTGATTCAGCCAAATGTGGCTAAAATTGAAATAGGAAGGGCTAGTTGTGAAATACCCGATTTAATAGGATAGTTAATTAATTAAAATAGCCAATAATTGTATAAAATGAAATTAAGTTAAAAGTAAATATAATTACAGTAATTAGACAAGATTAAAAATATGAAGGACATATTAAATATTTGAATTTTAATAAATAAACAGTAATTTTAAATGACATATTAAATTGGGGAATATTTTGGATTTATTTAGAGCATGATTTATGAATTATTTAAATACGAAATATTTAATAAATATGGAAATAATTTAGATAAAAATATGTAAAATTTTGGAAAAATACTCATTATTGCTAAGAGTAATTTTTAAAGCTTATATGCAAGTTTAAAATAATTTGAGGAAAAATTGGGTATCAAAAGCTGCCCCTCTTTACTCGGGAAGGATGAAAGAGTTGTCGAGTAAAGATATGATGGCCAATTTTGACCTGAGATGAAGCTGCGGGATAGAATTCGGCCGCACCCTGGTTTCTGAGCTGCCTAAATATCCTTGGTTTTACAGGAATCAGGCCGCATGTAGTTTTGAATTCATCGGCAAAATATACCGGTGATGTTTTACAAGAACGGACGCAAGGTGCGTGGTGGGGAAAGAATACAAACATCTTTCGGGGTCCTGACGAAGAACTGGAGCGGTTCGCTCCTGCCTGGTTTGCTGCTCCGATCGGGTTACCGACAAATAAAGATCGGACGTATATTGTGCATAATGTAAACATGATGCAAGTTCCCTTTTGACTATGAATGCTGTCTTCGGACAATAAGGATGGTGTCCTTAGACCATGATGTCCTGGGCTATGAATCTCTTGGTGCGGGATTCGCAGGCTATGAAATGATGTTCTCGGGCCATGAGGATGGTGCCTTCGAACCATGATGCCCTTGAATAATGATATGCAAGTTTAATAAAGAGATCCACGGACCATGAAATGGTGTTCTCGGGCCATGAAGATGGTGCCTCCGAACGATGACGCCTTTGGACAAGTTGGTGATATTTTCCGCCCATGAAGAATGCAATAGTATGATGCTGACAAGATAGAGCTTAGTCTTGCGATTTGCAAAAAGGAAAGCGGGGCAGAGCTTAGCCCTAAATAAAGTGTAGATAAATATCGTTGCGAAAGGTAATTGTTCTGAAAAAATAGGTAGGAACTGTGCGTAGTGAAGTAGAATGCAGATAGAGGTAGCGTGGAACCTCAAAAGGCAGAATAATAGCCTTATGCAAGGAGTAAAGAGAATGCAGGGAGACAGTGGTTAGTCTCGGAAGGCAGAAAGGTAGCCTTATGCAGATGGAGGAAATAAAATGGGGGGAGACAACGCTTAGTCTCGGAAGGCAGAAAGGTAGCATTTGCAAATGCAAGAAATAAAATGCAGGGAGACAATGCTTAGTCTCGGAAGGCAGAAAGGTAGCATTTGCAAATGCAAGAAATAAAATGCAGGGAGACAATGCTTAGTCTCGGAAGGCAGAAAGGTAGCCTTATGCAAGAAATAAAATACAGGGAGACAGTGCTTAGTCTCGGAAGGCAGAATGGTAGCCTTATGCAAATGGAAGAAATAAAATGCAGGGAGACAGTGCTTAGTCTCGAAAGGCAGAATGGTAGCCTTATGTGAATGCAAGAAATAAAATGCAGGGAGACAATGCTTAGTCTCAGAAGGCAGAATGGTAGCCTTATGCAATGATGCGAATGTGGGAAGATAAAATTACAGTAAGAGTTCTTAGCTGATGATAAATTATGGCGATATGATTATTGTGAATACAAAGCTGCTTGCGGAGATAGTAAATGTTGGCAATGCGGGACGGGTTTGAGAATGTCTTGCAAAGATAAAAAGATACTTTGGTCTCTCTCCGTCTTTATGCATGCGTTAAAAGAAAAATTGTGAGTTTTGTAAAGGGGAAGGTTAGTTCGTATCCCCCACAGGATTGATCCGGCTTGCTTGCTTGATGATGATGACTTTGCTTGTACCGCGGGGGGTAGCATTGCTAAAACAAACTGCTTTTTGCAAAAAAATAAATATGCATGATTTTGTAAAATATGATATGATATATAGAAAGCATAGTTTCCTTTGGATGAACCGACGACCGTGACGCGGTTCAAGACATTGCAACCTCCGTTGCGGCGAAGATTTGAGAGTTCCTTCTTAACCCTTGCCCCAGTTTGATGGGTGAAGACTTCTGGCTGTTACTGGTGCGGTGCTCGGCTGAACTTGCTTCAGAATTTTGAGGTCCCTCCTCAAAATTCTGCCCCAGTTTCCATTCGTGGGGAAAATGAAATTTTATTAGAATGTGACCAAACCCATAGGGCTGCCTACGTATCCCCTCTTAAACGGTAATCAGGTCAGGCGTAGTTTATTTTACAACATTTGATAGAAGCATAATAATTACACATAGTAGCGCTTGAATGCATCTGAATTGATTTGTTTAGGCCAAACTTCTCCATCCATTTCCGCCAATATGAGTGCTCCTCTTGTTAGCACTCGGTGAACCATGTATGGGCCTTGCCAATTGGGAGAGAATTTCCCTTTTGCTTCGTCTTGATGAGGAAAGATTTTCTTTAACAGCAACTGCCCCGGTGTGAATCGTCTTGGTTTGACTTTCTTATTGAAGGCTCTGGTCATTCTGTTCGGATATAGTTGACCATGACAAACCGCATTTATTCTCTTTCCGTCTATGAGGACCAACTGCTCATAACGGCTTCCTACCCATTCTGCGTCGCTGAGTTCAGCTTCTTGTATAATTCTCAGGGATGGAATTTCAACTTCAGCAGGAATGACGTCTTCTGTGCCGTATACCAACATGTAAAGAGTTGCCCCGGTTGATGTGCGAACCGTGGTGCAACACCCCAACAGAGCAAATGATAACTTCTCATGCTATTTCTTGTGCTTTTATATCATCTTTCTTAATATATTCTTGATGTTCTTGTTGGCAGCCTCGACGGCCCGTTTATTTGAGGTATGTATGCTGTAGAATTCTTGTGCTTGATCTTGAAGGTCACACACATTACTTTCATCAAATCACTATTGTGATTGGAACCATTATCGGTGATGATTGACTCTGGCGCTCCAAACCGACAAACAATGCGATCGCGGACAAAGTCGGCTACCAATTTCTTAGTAACTGCTTTGTAGGATGCGGCTTCGACCCATTTGGTGAAATAGTCAATGGCAACCAGAATGAACCTGTGTCCGTTGGAGGCAGCAGACTCGATTGGTCCAATAACATCTATGCCCCAAGCGGCGAACGGCCAGGGTGAGCTTGTTGCATTAAGCTCGTTGGGAGGTACCTTTATCATATCCCCATGTATTTTACACCGATGGCATTTGCGGACATACTGGATGCAGTCTGTTTCCATGGTCATCCATAAATAGCCAGCCCGAAGAATCTTCTTTTCTAGAATAAACCCGTTCATATAAGGACCGCATGTACCAACATGTATTTCCTCCAACAGCTTCGTTGCTTCCTTTGCTTTGACACATCTTAGCAAACCCACGTCGGGAGTCCTCCTATATAGGATTCCTCCGCTGTGAAAGAAGTTGTTAAATAATCTTCGTAGAGTGCGCTTTTGAGTAGCGTTTGCAAGCTCTGGGTACTCTCCCTTTGCCAAGTACTCCTTAATATCATGAAACCAAGGCTTTCCATCTGCTTCTTCTTCAACGTGGGCACAGTAAGGCGGCTGAGTGTGAATCCCTACCGGGATGGGATCAATGAAATTCTTATGTGGATGCTGGATCATCCGAACTCATTCTGGATTCTGGGGACGTGCCGGAATTCTACCTTAGAGAACCTCTTTCTCAATTCTTGCACACGATGTAGGTATGGCAGTATTTTGGAATTCTTGGTCGCCCATTCTCCTTGAACTTGGTGTATCAATAAGTTTGAGTCCCCAATTACTAATAATTCCTGAACATTCATGTCGATGGCCAAGTTGAGCCCAAGGATGCACGCCTCATATTTGGCCATGTTGTTAGTGCAGGGGAACCTGAGTTTGGCGGATACCAGGTAGTGCTGACCAGCTTCTGAAATTAAGACTGCTCCAATACCCACGCCTTTGAAGTTTTCGGCCCCATCAAAGAACATCCTCCAACCGTTGTATGATTCTGCAATGTCCTCTCCTGCGAATGATACCTCCTCATATGGGAAATACCTTTTTAAGGGTTCTTATTCTCTGTCTACAGTATTCTCAGCAAGATGATCGGCTAATGCTTGGCCCTTAACTGCCTTCTGAGTTACGTAAATGATGTCGAACTCACTTAACAGAATCTACCATTTAGCCAGCTTGCCAGTGGGCATAGGTTTCTGAAGGATTTACTTGAGCAGATATATCCTCGATATGAGGTACGTTGTGTAGGCACATAAATAATGCCTCAGCTTCTGTGCATCCCAAGTCAAAGCACAACATGTGCGCTCTAATAGAGAATACCGGTCCTCATACGAGGTGAACTTCTTGCTGAGATAGTAAATTGCTTGCTCCTTCCTTCCTGTTTCATCATGTTGCCCGAGAACGCAACCGAAAGCTCCGATTAATACAGCCAAGTAGAGTAATAGGGGTTTACCCGGCTTTGGGGGTGCCAAGATCGGTGGTGTTGAGAGGTACTTTTTCATTCTGTCGAAGGCCTTTTGACAATCCCCAGTCCATTTGGTGGCAACATCCTTTCTCAACATCTTGAAAATTGGTTCACAAATGACGGTGGACTGGGCTATGAGCCGGCTGATATAATTGAGCCGTCCCAGGAAGCTCATAACATCCTTTTTCTTTCTTTGGTGGCGGAAGTTCTTGGATGGATTTGACCTTTGAAGGATCTAGCTCTATTCCTCGATGACTGACAATGAACCCTAGAAGCTTGCCGACAGGAACCCCGAACGCACATTTTGCGGGGTTAAGCTTCAGATTGTATTTCCTTAACCTGTTGAAGAACTTTCTAAAATCTTCCATGTGATTAGCAGCTTTCTTTGATTTGATGATGACGTCGTCCACATATACTTCGATTTCCTTATGAATAATATCATGGAATATAGTAGTCATGGCTCTCATGTAAGTGGCATCTACATTCTTCAGACCGAATGGCATCATTTTGTAGCAATACACCCCCCACAGCGTAATGAATGCCGTTTTCTCAGCATCTTCCTTGTCTATCAAAATCTGATGGTAACCAGCAAAACAATCTATAAAAGGCTACAGTTCGTGCTTGGCACAATTATCAATTAAGATGTGTATATTTGGCAGGGGGAAGTCATCTTTCGGACTAGCCCGGTTAAGATCCCGGTAGTCGACGTAGACTCTGACCTTCCCGTCTTTCTTTGCTACAGGCACAATGTTGGCTAACCATGTTGGATATTCGACCACTCGGAGAACCCCGACGTGGATCTGCTTGGTGACCTCTTCTTTGATTTTCAAGCTCATGTCTGGTTTGAACTTCCTGAGCTTTTGCTTTACTGGTGGGCATGTCGGATTGGTTGGAAGCTTGTGGGCCACAATAGATGTACTGAGACCAGTCATGTCATCATATGACCAGGAGAATATGTCCTCATATTCTCTTAAGAATTCCGTATATTCTTTATTTTCTGACGGCGATAGATGAATGTTGATGCGTGTTTCTTTGACGTTCTCTATGTTTCCCAGGTTGACGACCTTAGTCTCATCCAAGTTAGACTTGCGTCTATTCTCAAAGTTCTCGACTTCTTTATTAATATCCTCAGGTATATCATTCTCGTCTGACTCAGAATCCGTTTGTTGCGTTGTCTCGTTGCAAGTGACAATCGTCGGTTCATCAAGATGAGTAATAGTAATGCTGTGTAAAATAAATGGGAAGGAAAACAGTAACAAGTAAATATAAGTAAATGTAAGATTTATAAAGAAATTGGAAACGCTTTGATAAATTGAGTAATTTTTTGAACATAAGAGCTCTTTCTTGCAGAAATGAAAAATGCGAAAAGGAAGGAAATTCTGTGAATAATGTTTGTTTTGTTAGCCTTGCTACCCCGAGGCTCGACGGGCTTTGGTTGTCCTGGCGGACCAATTCTTGAGATATAATGATAGAGTGCATGAACCAACCTTTGGGGAGGGTAATAATAAAAAGAAACAAAAACAAAAAGGTAACAAGTCAGTGAGGATTATAAAGAATATTGCGGTAATTTAAACACGTAATGCGAAAATGTAAAACGAATCCTAAGTTGGGGAACCTCTTTGTGCCCGAGGTAGGCCTAGCGACAAATTAATTTGGAGAACTTGAAATGCTAAATGCATCATTTTATTGATGTAAAAATGGACGAATCCAAAAACAATACAAAAACAATAAGCAATAAATAAAATCACTAATGGCCATCGGCCTTATTATATTGGTAAAGATGAAAAGAAAATCCTATCTAATTGGGTCCCAGAAGGACCTTCTCCAAGCTTGGCCCTCTTGTCATATTTTAGATCATGCTCAGTCTGGGGACTTCGTGCCTCATTTCCTGTGAACAAACAAGGTTAGGCCCTTACCCCCACCAGACTCGGCTATTTAACACCAGTAATTAGCAATGAGCATTTAAGTTCTCCAAATAAATGCATTGAACGTGAAGGCGTTCTTTTGGGTTCCAGGGAAACCCAATGGACTTTGGACAAGGCTATCTTAAAAGCTATTGTGTGGAAAACACGTTAGCATGGCTAGGTCTGACCATGATGCATGAAACATACAATAGAGTAAGGTTTCTATTGGGGTTCTAGACTGGTACCCTTGAGCGGACAACTCAAGGGGAAAGACACGGAATTGTCGACTGCACCGCTGATCGACTAGTTTTACCGCAAATACGCCTTTTCGAATTTAGGGGATGATGATATTGGAAGAGCGCAACCACTCATTGTAAGCGTTGTTATAGGATTGTTTGGCACGAGTGGAATATGAATGCGGAGCATGATATGCAGTAATAAGCATTAAAACAGATAGACATGTATTTTCACGTTGGGAAAAGCAGTAAAGAAAGGAAGTACAACAGTTATGATGGAAAGCGGTTACGAGGAAAACATGAAGATACGTCAGTTATATTAAAATGAAATAAATATTTGCGAAATTTAAACAATTAACGACATATAACAGGGAATAGGAAGAGGTGTAATCATTTAAATGACAATTAATAGTCCAAAAGCACAAAGCAAATTGTAATGGTACAAGCATAGGGAATATCCCCATCAAAGTCACCATGTTGTCACGCCCCCTTTTTCTATCGCACGGGTTAGGTACGGAGAGATCGGGTTAAGACATTATGGAAAACTCCTTTAAAAGAAAAGGAAGAGTCGCCACCTAACAATTGAACAGTGCGTTAGGGCACCTAGAGTTGATAACTCATAGACTAGTTTGCATTACCAGAGAACAGGTAAGGGCTTGATATTATCCCAAGGGAAAGGTGTTAGTCACCCCTCAGGATCCACAACTGTGGGTCCCACCCAATAAGTTTTGTGAATTTGGACGGTGAGCAAGTAACAAATAAGGTTCACATATGAGGGGATTTAAAACAAGTATGAAAATATTTAAAGGTTTTGAATAACATAAACATTTTGAAAAGAAATGTCCTAGGTTTAAAGTAATACGGATCACTTAAATGCAATACCCGGTATGTCACACCTCGGGGAGGCGTCTACACGTGGTATTAGCGCACCGGTCATCATATCCGTATTCTACCCTTCCCACCCCGTAGAGGTTAATTAAAGCGCGTGTTGGTCACGACTACTTAGTGCGTGCCATAACCCGTCCCATCCTATAAGTCCCGGAGGGCAATTGGGACTACTATTCCTATCAAAGGCAGGGACTAGGCTGACTCAAGTGTAAAGGATAAAATGCTAGGCGACGATGCAGAACAAGTAGAACATCATGTATTGGGATCACATAGGACAAGTAATCAGCTCACAGGTCCCTCCGCAATTAAGCACGTAAATGGCACGTCTAAAACACAATTAAAGTCTCAAAAGGAAGGTTTGAAAAAAGGCATTTTAGTAAAGGCAGTGG
This sequence comes from Nicotiana undulata, assembly GCA_005239495.1. Taxonomy (NCBI): domain Eukaryota; kingdom Viridiplantae; phylum Streptophyta; class Magnoliopsida; order Solanales; family Solanaceae; genus Nicotiana; species Nicotiana undulata. The sequence continues at coordinate 88,425 of ML253219.1, forward strand.
GGTTCAAAAATAGGAAGTTTAATAAAATAGTAGGAGTCTGGGTTTAGAAAACTGAAATTAAACTGATAATTGATTTCAAAATGTACAGTAGATAAAGGCATCAGTAAAACATAGAAATAGGCAATGATTAAAAGCTTTCCGCAAACATAGATGAAAGTTATTAAAGCATGGGTTTGAAATGATAATGATAATAGCAGCAGAATAAGAGAGCAACAGCAGGGCACAAGAACAATAAGGGACTACTCAGCCTTAGCTTTAAGCTGACTGAGTAGTCAATAATAGATGCAAAGGAAAAGTAGAGATGAAAGCACAAAAGAGTTTAGAGTAATAGTGTTTAGTGTTTAGTGTGAAACTCAATGCGAGGGTCTGAATTTCGTGTCTTTGGAAAGAGAGAAGCCAAGTCTTTATATAGTTTTGAAAATCGGATAGCACATAGCAAATTATGGTAGTAGCAATCAATCAATATCAATTAAAGATAACAGGACCCCTTTAATCAAGGGATTCTAATTCAAACGATACTGTCAAGATGAAATAAGGCAAGGAATCAGTCCAATAGGACTGATTCTCCCAAAAATAGAACAAGGAAGTCATATAGTGCACAAATAGAGCTAGATGCATAGTGAATTATTTAAGGCATGCTGTAGTAATATCACATTAGGGAATAAAATAGGGTACCAGCTCGAAAATCAATTAAGAAGACTGGAAATCACAGGGAATCCGGAGAAAATAAATGGAAGCATCACATAAACTTGGAAAGGATTTCAAAAAATTGGTGCAGTATTATATAAGGAAAATATACAGTTTTGCATTTAAGGAAAATATCACATAGATATAACAGGAATTCAGAATTGGTATAGCATCGTAAAAGGAAAGTGCGCAATTGTGTTACTTAAGGAAAGTATTACGAAAATCAGTGTACAATCAGCAAATAAAACAATCAGTGAGACAAATGGTCGAATTAAAAAGTATTTAAACAATTGTGTTGACGGATATGAGAGGTGTTCATAGAACAACGAGGGAAACAGTGAATATAGCAATGAGTCGAACAAGAACAAACAATCACACATAACAAAATGACCTAGGGCGTTAGGGTTTCAACAATAGCAGTGCGAACAACAATAAACTTCAAAACAACCACTTAAACATGGCACAGGTAATTAAAAATAAAAAAGAAATCCTTTTGAAGACGGGTTCAAGAACCCTAAATGTTAAAATCACTAAAAAGAATAGTTTTCCGGAGGAAAACCGTAAAATATTACACTAATGTAAGAAGATAAGCAGACGTTAAAGAAAAAGTCAAAAATCAGATGGTTAGGGTTCCGTGAAAACCCGTAAAAGAGGGCAAATCCTCAGAGACGTCGTAGATGAGGCCGAAAAGTTTGAAAACTTACTCAGATGGTCGAGGTTTGGCCGGAAAATGGCAAGAGGCTCAACGGAGGCAAGCGGACTGCTCCAGGCCTGTTTTTGAAGAACTAGTTGTTACTGATCGAGTGAGAGGTGAATAGGTGACCACGAGGTGGTGAGAAACCATGGATGCCGGTGAGAGAACCGGTCGGAGAGGGGAACAGACCCCATCGGAGGGGAAGCTTCTAGAGAGCGACTGAGAGAGATAGAGAGATGAGAGAAGAAAGGTCATGAAGGAAATGAACCGGTGGGGGAGGGGTTAGGTTAAAAGGTATTTATTGTAGGGGTTGATCTGGACCGTTGATCATATTTGATCAACGACTCAGATTAAGCCAGGGGTTGGGCCGGGTAAGAGGAGGGTTTGGGCTGGTCTCAATTGGGTCAGGGGGTTGGGTAATTGAGTCAGCTAAATGTGTCTAAAATTGAAATAGGAAGGGCTAGTTGTGAAATACCCGATTTAATAGGATAGTTAATTAATTAAAATAACCAATAATTGTATAAAGTAAAATTAAGTTAAAAATAAGTATAATTACAGTAATTATACAAGATTAAAAAGATGAAGGACATAAATTCGTATTTTAAAGGTATAAAACGACTAATTAGGCTATGATATCAAAACAATTGTAATTGCAATTAAATAGTACTCAATTGGCCAATTTATGAAATATTTGAATTTTAATAAATAAACGGTAATTATAAACAACATATTAAATTGGGGAATATTTTGGGATTTATTTAGAGTATGATTTATGAATTATTTAAATACAAAATATCGATGAAATATGGAAATAATTTTGATAAAAATATGTAAAAATTAGGAAAAATACTCATTATTGCTAAGAGTATTTTTGAAAGTTTATATGCAAGTTTAAAATAATTTTAGGAAAATTGGGTATCAACAACGGGGCGGCATGAAGATTGAGGCAAACAGCTTTGCAACAAAGTACAACTTCGTGCTCGGACGTTGACTGTCGAATCAATCATAGATCCTTGTAATAAATGCTAGATGTACTATACTGGGGACTCCCCCTCCTATATAAAGAGGGACTTTATTATTTCTAGGAGGACACAATATTGAATACAAGGCACAAGAACATTCTCTGCTTTAATACCAAAACATTCTTTATTTCCTTCTACTAACTCATTTACTCTCATTTATTGCTTTCTATTACTTGTTCTTCATTTATAGCTGATTATTGATCATAAATAGCATACTGCGAGGCCTATAAGTCTGTTATAGCTTCATCAACCATCCAACATTGGCTCCGAACCTCGGTCTCAAAGACACTCGAGGCTAGCATCGAACCTTCGACTTAAGGCGTTACGGTTTGCTTTTCTTCGATTTTCTAACTATTTTTCTCTATATTGTCTTAACACACTTAGCATCAACTGCCTAATAATTTGTACTATGATAAATCACATATTTTTAGAACCACTTAACTAAATATAATTGTAATTTCAATTTCCTGTTAAACAGTTTGGCGCCCGCTGTGGGGCTAAAAGTAATAGTGATTGTTTTAGTGCTAGTTCGTTGAAATAACGCAAATTATCCTTCACACTTTTTCTCGCCCCAGAATCATTGTTTTCAGGTCAAATGGCATGTTCTGCAAATACATATGAAAATAGACTCTCTGAGAACTTTGAGGAGAATGATATAACCATCACAAGTACTGGTATACCGTTGCAAAATCGCAGTGACACACTCGCGCTAAACCCCGAGGGTACAAACTCAAGCAACGCCCGACACAAAGATACTAGCTCTCACATCGACGGGATTGCGCACCGAGGGGATCGATGCAAAGTACGAGGAACCATCGCACGAATGGAAGGAGGAACCAGCCTTAGTATAATCTTTGAAATGTTGCGTACACAACAAGCGGCCATCACTCAGTTGTTAAACCATCAAGTAGATTTTTAGCGCAGGGGTGTCATGATCAACCCCTCAAACGCGGCAATTATTGGAAATATCCGCTAGTAATGATCCAACGACCAACCCGACTATTATAAGGACACTCGAGGGCCTCGCAAAGAGGATAGAATCAAGTCTCTCGGAGAGAGATCTAGAGTTGTACAAGGTGAGATATCAACCTTATGTCAAGGTTCGGGGAAACGCCATGAGGGGCAGCACACCCCAACCAACAAATGGATTGACCGGGGGAAACTCCCCCAAGATCGGTGACCAAATTTGGAACCAACGGGCATCTGAAGTCGGCCGAAATGCCTCTGACGCCCAAATACGACTTCGGCACGGACGCTGCAGATATTTTAGCAGCTATGGGCAAAATCAAGGACACCAGATGGCCAAGACCCATACTGGCAGATCATTCGCGGAGGAACCCTAATCTGGTGTGCAAATTCCACCCCCGAGAGTAAGTTAACAGTCGATCCATAAGGCACATTCAGGAAGGAAGAACAACCTGAAGGAGCGGAGCGGGGAAACTATAACACGTCGATTGTGTGACCCACGGCGGCAGCGTTGGGACCAAAGGACGTATCTAGGTAAGGAAACTTCGGTTCGACAGGCGCCTATCCGAAAACAAGGTACGCAATTCTTAGCCTACCAAACGCCAGGTATCCCCTCTTGAGGGAGACAGAACTTCCGCGTCGGCTGTTATATCCAGAAATCAAAACTCTTTTTTACTTCTGCATATTTTTATTAGCACTTTAGCAATACGTTTATTTTAATGTCTGTCATGTAGGCCTAAATTCTCAGGCCGAATGGATATTTGGCACATCAAGCTTGAAGGGAATTATCAAGTTGTCGGCCCGAGTGAGCTACCAAAATCCCGAACCTGGGTAGATTTTGTTGCCGGCCTACGTTCGCCCCGACCGGAGAGAGGAACCTCTGGGTGCGGACCCTATTTCCCCAAGTTTCCTCGGATTCAGGAAAGTTCCGAAGCCATCTACGCGCGACGCAATTGGTCCACTTATAAAGGCCGCAAAATCAATTAACAACGAAGCCGAATGTTAGGTTATGACTGCAGGTCTGGAGACAGCTGAAGGGCAGGAGTCGAAGTCGCCTGGGGGGAGCCCAAACGTAGTTCTAGTCGTAAAGCCAAACCTGCCCTATTTGGTGGCTAACTATTTCTCAAGGCATGGAGGAGCGCACGTTACCAAAAGAAGCTGGTGGCTCAGCGTAGAGCCATGTCCAGCTTTGGCAGCATAAAAGAATAGCCTGCATGACAGATCCTGCAAATAATAGAAAGCTGTCAATCGGAAGCAATGTTGCCTGAATATCGCAAACTAAGAGGGTCTTTCTAAACCTCCTAGCGCACCTATATTGGTAATATCCGAGAGCCGAACCAGAATCCAAAAATTGAAAAATGGAGCAATTGGACCACAAGGAGAAATAGCACCGAGTTTGGAACTTGGCGGGATTCGATCATGGGTTGCGCATGTGGAAGTTTGTCCACTCAAACATGGCTACTCAAAATTTGGAAAGGGAGTCAGAATACGCAAAGGGAGGTGAAGGCGAGCGCCAAGGCTCGACCCACCACGGAGAATTCAATCAACAAAGTCGTGACTAAAGCCCTCAAGGTAGTGGGTAAACGACTGGGAGCCTTGCCGGTTCAAATAGCCATCCGAAAATGAAAGTCGCCCGTAAAAATTTCAGAATAGGGGACTCGACCTTAAGAAAGGCCACCCCAAATCACTAAGAACCCTAAATAGTGTCGGGTCGAGCCGAGCCCAAGCTGAGAGAGTCGTAATGCGCCCTCGGAAAAATCGTGCGGAGTCGAACGCACCCATGCTCCGATATTGCTGCCGCCAAGGTAAAAAGCTATTTCCATTTTGCATCCATATATCCTGAACTAACTTCCGCAGATGCCTGACAGGAGACATCAAAATGCCCATCAGCTCCGAAAAACCCTTGGAATAGAGTAGCGTACGTTGCACTATTTTCCTTCGATCAGGTTTTGTCCCTACAAAGGTTTTTACCGGCAAGGTTTTAATAAGGCAACATCTATGCGCTGTCCAAGGGAAAATCAACCAAGTATTTAAGGATTCACAGCAATCATCCCCAAAAACTGGGGGACAACGCCCCGGGAGGTCCCCTTCTTGAATGAGTCAAAGCAAGCCGAGGATGGGTCTAATAAAAAAACTATATACCGGGCCAAACGGTCAAACGAACCGTGTCCAAATACAAGGGTCGAACTCGCAATGAATAAAATGTGTTACTTGTATCAACCAATCAAAGGAGTACCTTATTATCAAAACATTTTTCAAAATCATGAAACGACTATCCTTAACATTCGATCTGTCAAAACTCGGATATGATCAAAACTGTAAGTTCTACAGGCATGACCGAGACCGCAAGGCCCAAAGTGGGTGTATTCAAATAACAAGGCACGGCCCCGACTTCAAAGCCAAGGATATGTATTCAAACTTGCAAGACCCCTAATAAGGCATACCCTCGAATACAGATGTTGAGGATACGATACTCAAGACTAAGGGCTCCAGCCAAACAAGACGACTCCAGTCGATGGGCTCCAACCCAACAACAATAAAAAGCGATTCGGGGATGCCCGACGATCGCCTTAAAATAAAATCCTTCGAAATTATTTCGGAAAGAACCGGTTACAATCATGCTACCTTTAGTGTAAGCAAGAGCTTCGAACATTTTCATGTCAGCTCAAACAAAGAGCTTCGATAATTTTCATGTCATCTCTCAAGAAAGAGCTTTGATAATTTTCAAAGCGCCTCGAATGAAGAGCTTCGATCATTTTCATGTCATCTCTCAAGAAAGAGTTGCGAACATTTTCATGTCGGCTTGAACAAAGAGCTTAAATCATTTTCATTTCATCTCTCAAAAAAGAGCCTCGAACATTTTCATGTCAGCTCGAATGAAGAGATTCAATCATTTTCATGTCAGCTCTCAAGAAAAAGCTTCGAACATTTTCATGTCGGCTCACAAGAAAGATTTTTTTTCTTCGTTCATCACGACAACTCACAATCGAGGATCCTTAGGGCCGTCGAAGTGACGGATGAACGCGAAAAACTTTTAATTAAATATTTAAGCAATGAATAGTACAACCATACTAAAGTCGCGTAAGAGCCTTGAAGCCAGCGCAAAAAGCCTCCGAGCTAATTCGAAACCCAAAGGATCGATGAGCCCGAGTCATAATCCGGCTTGAAGACCGAGCCTGGAAAAAGGTAACTAAGAATGCATAAGAGCCTTGACGCCAGCATGAAAAAGCATCAGGGCTAACTCAAAACCTACGGGTCAGTTGAAGGTCACATCAGTCTCACATTTTGAAGGCATAAAGTGCCAGCCCGGAAAGGCCACAGGGCTAGTTCAAGGGACCCGAGGGTCGAAGAACGCAGCCCAAGACTCGACTCGGGGACTGAAACCGGAAGGGACAAAACTCCTTGGTCGTGGCAGTCTGGTCAGCATTACAATTTAGCAAAAGAGCAAAAGCAAAAACAAAAGATGACAAAAGATGAAAGGTTTATGGTATACGCGGGAAAATTAAAGTAATGTATTTACAGGACTCATTCCCCAAAACCGTGTAGCGAAAAAACAAACATAATCCTAACCCGCCATCAGAGCTATGTCTTCAGTGGCCTCCTGGGAGGTCATGCCCTCAGCAAGTCTAGTATCAACCTCAGGGTCTCCAACGACTTCCTGCCCCACGAGGACTTCGCCTTCATCGCCACCATCCTCCGAGCCATCGCTCGATTAACTCTCAAAAGTAATCAGGGCAGAAACCTCCTTTTCCAGGGGTTTCACCCTCTTGTTCTCAGCAATCAGATCAATGCTCCCAACACAAACATCCGCAAAGGCCTGCCTCAGAGATTTCAAGCAGGCATGCTGCACAGCTCGGCCCAGCTATAAGTCGGCCTCTTCGGACACATTATTTTCATGTGTATTCACCGTAGAGGCATCCTCTTTGTACGAAGAGGTAAGCGCCTCGGCCTCAGTTCTGGCTGGGGATAGCGCGGTGGCCGATTCGGCGAGATGATCTTTGTATCTATCGCACCACGCCTTTGCTTCATGAAGTTGTTGCTCGAACAAGGTCACCTTCCCCTGGAGAGTGCCTTTCTCGGTAATTATCTCACCCACGTGCCACTTGAGTTCGAGAATATCGGCACCCTGGGTTCGGATCTCCTCCTTCATCAGAGCATCTTTCTTTTCAAACTACAAAGAAATGATTCGAGATGGGTCATGTCACCATAATAAGGCGAACACACGGACAAAATAGGAGGAAATCATGTAATCTGCTTAACGAGGCAAGCCCTCTCGCTAACATTACCTCCTAACGAGCCCGAATATTGCGAAGCTCCTCTTCTTTCTTCTTAAGGCGGCCTCTGAGCCCGTTAACCTCCGAGGTGAGCTTCCTACACTCGTCCTCATAGAAAGCTGACTCGGCTTGAAATTTTGCAAAGGTCTGGTCATAAAATAATTTGGCTTTAAAGTACGGGTGAAACAAAATTAGAATGACGAGGATCGAAAAATCTGGTAAAACTTGAAAAAATCTACCTGTCTGCAGAGTCTATCAAGCTTAATGAAAACGAGTGATACGCTCAATTTACACCTTAAAAGAATGTAAGCGATCGTTGTCAAATATAGTAAC
>MDKH01067385.1:0-82530 GCA_005239495.1 Nicotiana undulata
CAATTCATCACAATTGACTCACGGGCATGCTTGACCGCAACATATAGGCACTCGTCACCTCGCTTATATGTTGGACATGAATTACACATAGAAAACAAGACTCTATACCTATTCCCTCAAGCGAAGGTTAGGCCAAACACTTACCTCAGCTCCAAAGTGCAAGTCAAGCCTCAATCACAGCCTTTCCTCTCGAATCCAACTCTGAGTCGATAATATCTAGACATAATTGATTTATTAACATCAATAATTACTCAAAAACCCAATTCCAAAACTTAATTATACATTCTTTATCATTCTTCCAAATATACCACAATTCGACCCCAGGCCCGCTTGGTCCAAACACGAGGCTCGGACCAAAACCCGATTACTCATACCCCCACGAGTCCAAATATACAATTTGTTTTGAAATCCGACCCCAAATTGAGGTTGAATTACCCAAAATCCCATAAACCCTAACTCTACCCCAAACCCCTAATTCCTACTTTGATATTAAGATTATAGGCCTAGATTTCTAGTGATTAGGGAAGGAAAATGGAAGAAATTGGTGTTAGGAACACTTACCCAAATGGTTATGGAGGAGAAAATGGCTTGGAGGTCTTCAATGGGGCTTGCAGAAGAAGAAGGAAGTGAAAATTATGAAAATCCCGTATGGTAATCTATTTTTGGGGTATTTTAATAACTAGGTGAAAATACCCTTCACATTCACGGGCCACTGGCCGCGTTCGCGAAGGTTAGCTGTTGGGACCTACGCCCTCGCAGAGCCAGGGCCGCGTTCGCGAAGGTCTGACTTCCTAGGCCTCCGCGTTAGCGAGCCTACGCCTCTGTTCGAGAAGAACAAAACTCCCCTGCCCCCCGACCTCACCCTAAGCCTACGCGTTCGCGCCCCTGGGGACGCGTTCGCGTAGAAGCACTGTCCAGTGCTCTGCGTTCGCGTCTCCCTCTACGTGTTCGCGTAGAGTAAAACCCATGCCACCATTATTTACCCTTCGTGTTCGCGAGCCCTTGGCCGCGTTCGCGAAGGGTATTACACCATACACCAGCAAATCATCAAAAACACCAGATTCTTCCACTTTGCACACCCCGTTAACTACCCAAAACTCACCGAGCCCTCGGGTCTCAAAACCAAAAGCACGCATGACTCTCAAATCATCCTACGGACTTATTCAAGCATTTAAATCACAAAAATATCATCAAAATCAATGAATTAAACCTCAAAATTCATAGAATTTTCTTAAAACTTCATAAGGTTCAATTATTCCGATTTTTTATCCGAAACACGTCATTACAAGTCAGTTTTACACCAAATTTCACAGATAGATCACATAACATATATTAAACCTGTTCCGGGCTCCGAAACCATAATACGGGCCCGGCAAAACAGGTTTCAGATCGAGGTTCATTTTCATAAGCCTTTATTGTTTTCAGAAAATAATTTTCTTTAAAAATTCATTTCTCAGACTTGGGTCCTCGAAATTTGATTCCGGGCATACGCCCAAGTCACATATTTTTCTACAGACCCTCCGAGCCATCAAATCACTGGTCCGGGTCCGTTTACCAAAAATGTTGACCAAAGTCAACTTTATTCAATTATTTATCATAAATTCGACTCTTTATCAAGTTTCCACATAAAGGCTTTCTGGCTACGCGCCCGGGCTGCGCACGCACATCGAAGTGAGATTAACGAAGGCTTTCGGTGCTTCGGAACATAGTCATAATCAAATTTACATAGGATTAATTTTTGGGTCATCACAGATCATGACAAAATATTTGCAGTATTTAAACACATATTGCAGAATATGTAAACGCGCGTCCTAAATTTGCGAGCCTTGTTGTACCCGAGGTGTAAAGACCCGTAAAATTTCTTGTTTAAAAGAATGCCCGAATAAGCCCCCGAGTTGGTATATCTGTGGAAATTCTTAAAACGGACCTTGGTTGTGTGAAAGTACCCCGGGATTTGAAAGAACTTAATTTTTCCAGAAATTTAGGTGTTACGCGACGCACTATGCGATCGCATAACGTGTATGCGGATCGCATAGTGGTCGCATACACGGGCAGATCAATGCCCTATTGAAGGGGTGTTATGTGACGCACAATGCGATCGCATAACGTGTATGCGGACCGCATAGTGGTCGCATACACGGGAAGATCACTTCCCAACTGAAGGGATGTTATGCGACGCACAATGCGAACGCATAACATGTATGCGGATCGCATAGTGGTCGCATACTCGGGCAGAATGTTTTCTAAATTTGGCCCACCTGGCGGCCATTCTACGGTCCAATATGCGGACCGCATGTCAGGAATGTGATCGCATTCCTTACCGCATATTCGACATGGTCTGTTAATTTTCTAAATTTTTATACCCGACCCTAGTTTCACTTAACCCTTGCCCCCTTTCATTTTAACTAGTTTCTGAACAAAATAGAGAGAAGTGAGAGTGGGTTCTAGAGAGAGAAGTCCTCATCTTCCCCAAATTGGTCCTCCATCTCTACCCATGCTCGGAAGTTTATCAAGTAGTAGTCATCTTCTTCATCATAAGAGATTGACGGTGCTAGGCGGTTCGGTGAATTGCAATAGAAATTAAAAAGGGAAACTCGACTCCAGGTATGTATGACTAACTTTAATCTTTGTAAAATCATTTGTGGTGTTCGAGCAGACGGTACGTGTATTGTTATGAATATATTCAACTGGTTGTCCGAATTATGCTGAAGCGTGAAGTGTATTACTTGTCTGTCTTTGGTTGATCACCACACAACCATGCTTTGTAAAACGGTGCTAGGAGGATAATGAATCCAAGAGTATGAATGTATATGCTAAAGGCTATGTAAAGAAGTTGTATTCTTATTGCTGAAATTTTCTGTGATTGAACTGTGATTTGCCAGCGCTGATATGAGATGTGATTGCTTGGTGGGATCAGGTTGCACGCCGCAACAGTTGTCAGGTGGGATCGGGTTGCACGCCGCAATAGTTGTCAGGCGGGATCGGATTGCACGCCGCAATAGAAACACAACAAATGATTGTTATTGTCAGGTGGGATCGGGTTGCGCGCCGCAACAGAAGAAATAAGGGTGAAATGTGAGAAGGGACAAGGGTGGAATTGAGATTTTGATTATGATGAAGTGGAAATTGTGGAACTTCCATTGTGTATCTTTCTATGTCTTGTGCGGTGATTGTGTGACTCTCTGTCTGTCTCTTGCCTGTGCATTATTGAGTTTTATTAGAGTAAAGTTTGCTCATACATACCAGTACAATTCAAATGTATTGACGTCCCTTTGCCGGGGGCACTACATTCTTGTGATGATTGTAGGTGGTTCTATAGCAGGTACTCCAGCCCACCGACAGTAGTGCCTCCTCTACGTCCTATCAGCTGATTTGGTGAGCCCCTCTCCTCTCGGGGCCCAGTGTGGTTCATGCCACCTTTTCTTTCGGATTTTTATTTTGGTACTTGTGTAAGGTATAGTCGGAGCCTTGTTACCGGCAAGTATTATATATAACTCCCTCGTACTCTTAGAGGCTCCGTAGATAGGAAGTTTGGGTTATGTACTTATGTAATTTTGGCAGTATGACTTGTAGATCACGTAAAGTAAAACTGTGTGTTAGGTATATTTTGTAAGTATTGTACTACATGTTGGTAATGACAGAATTCTATGGTTTAATTTCAGATTGTAAGAATGCGTCTTAATTGTAACTGAATAATGTACATCGGAAATTTTGGGGTAATACGTGGGAAGGAAAAGGAAATCCAGGTCCGCTTTACTGGGGCTACCCGGTCGAGTGCCGGTCGTGTCCCTTAGTTTTGGGGCGTGACACGAGGTAGGCCTAGCGACAAGTTGATTTGGAGAACTTAGATGCCAAAATGCCTCATTTCATTAATGTAAATAGACGAATCCCAAAACGATACTAAAATAGGAAATAAGTCACTAATGGCACTTGGCCTTATCACATTTATGACAGCAAAAAGGTAAATCTAGCCTACTTGGTCCCAGAAGGACCTTCCCCAGATTCGATATCCTTGATTCCATTGAACAAGTTTCCCAGCTCGCGCAGTCCCAGCAGCAGGTATGCTCTAGCCAGGTGTCCTCCTTCATTCCCCTCGGCGTTCTGGCAATACTCGACCCTTTTGATGAGTTTGCCTTCCAACTCCACTATACCTCACTCCAAGTATTCCAGCTTCCTGTTGGAAAGGATAGCCATCTCTTTCCACTCCTCAATCAGCCTCTTGTTGGTCTCATGTATTTCACGGTGCTCGTTCTCAGAATTGTGGATCCTTTTGCGCAACCGGTTGTACTTAACCTGAGCCTCAGCATTTTCATCTATGATTATGTTGCCTCGACTAATTCTTGGCCTCACTAGCCCGTCCAAGTCGTCCTTCAACCATGCCGGGTAGAAAGGTGCACCCCCGACATGGTACTTGTCTGGTTCAATAGTAGTCTTCTCCATGATGATTTTGCAGTGCCACATGTGTTGGGCTTGGCACTTGTAGGGGACGTCGTTGTCCTGGAAATCTGCTCTGAAGTGACTCATCTTATCAACCCTCGGTACAACTTGCTTTCTGCCTGCTTGCCTCATGACTCGGAGAGGAACATAAGGATATATACCTCCCAACCCGATTAACACTAGGTGTGGTGCATCCCTGGACCTGATGATAAACTCGTCAGTTGGGAACCATTCGAACATCCATTGCACATGTTCCTCAATCAGATTATCAAAGAATTCCACCCACTCCTTGGCAGTTTCTGGATGAGCATATCTATCGAGAATATAGGTCATCCTCTTGGGGTGATGGAAAGCAATGTGGTCATTCCAAGCCCTTCGCGGAATTTCTTGGTGGTATTGGACCCTTTGAAGATGTTCTAAGAGCCATAGTTGCAGCAACAGGTTGAAACCCTCAAAATGCTTAGCTCCTCTTTGACAACGTTCCAAGGCTCGGTAAATATCAACTAGGATCATAGGGACAATGCTGAAGGTTTTCCCATCGATCCCTTCCATCAAAGCCCTAGTTACCATGGCTAACCTGGTATGAATCCTTTCCCTCTTAGTCGGAAACACTATCAAGCCCAGAAAGCACACGATGAACACGAATACCCTACGGTGGATGTGACCCAGAGACGTGATGGCAAACTCATCAAGATAGGTACAATATGATTTTCTGTGACCGTATCTTTAATATAGGTACTCGAAGGGTATGTAGGATTGTTTCAGACATTCCAATTCAACATTTTTCTTCAACCCCATCATTTTCAGAAACCCTTTGCCCGTGCGGTTCTCAAGTACCAACAACCCAAGGCTTTCCCAAACAAACCCAGCAAGTCCTCCTATTTCTTCTAAGAGTGGTGTCATTTCAATTTTCCCAAAGCGAAATACAGTTCTTTCACTATCCCAAAACAAAGTAGCGGCCTCAATCAGCATATTGTTTGACTGGATGTCCAAGAGAGACGGTAAATTGCCCAGATACTTCTTTACGTGTTTTTTATCACTGGAGGAAAGGTATTCCCACCAGTTCAGGAGCATTGGTGGGATATTGCTGACCATACCCAATCTGGGAACCTTGTGCCTCATTTTCTGCAAGACAAAAATGGTTAGGCCCTTACCCCCACCAGACTCAACTATTTATACACTGACGATTAGCATACAAGCATTTAGTTCTCCAAATTAATGCACAAAACGTGATCGTGTCCGTGGGAATTATGAAAACTCCGGTGGACTTTTGGATAAGGCTGTCTTAAAGGGTTATTTTGCGGACAACACATTAACCCAGCTAGGTTTAACCATGATGCATGCACAATATAACAAGAGTAAGGTTTCTATGGGGGTCTAAACTGGTACCCTCAAGCGGACAAATCGAGGGAAAAGGCACGGAACCATCGACTGCACCGATGATCGACTGGTTTTACCGCAAATAAGCCTTTCCGTATTTGGTGGGTGATATTAAATGGAAGAGCGCAACCACTCATCAAGTGTTGCTATAGGACTTGTATATGCACGAGTGGAGTATGATGTTGAGCATGATTATGCAGTAATAAATAAGCAATAAACAACATATTGTCATGTATTTGCACGTTATGAAAGCGATAAGTACAACAATTATAATCTAAAAGCAGTTACATAAGAAAACAAAGAAACATGTCAGTTTCGTTTTGAACAAAATATATTCTTGAAAATAAGCAACTAATTGCACATAAAGGGGAAAGGGAAAGGGTGTAGGTATTAACAAAGTAAGACACATTTATAGAAATTCACAAAGCGATTTGTAGCGGTAAAAGCCTAAGAATCCCCAGAAGAGTCTCCATGCTATCGTGCCCCCTTTTTCTACTTTCGGATAGGTCAGGGATTTTGACATTATTGGGACAACTCGTTTCCTTTTGGGATAAGGGATATAAGGAATTTTAAGAGTCGACACCTAACAAATTAAGGTGCGTTAGGGCACCTACTACGGGTCAATTATAACACTAATGGTATAACCAGAGATTGGGTAAGGGCTTGAAATTACTTCAAGGGGAAGGTGTTAGGCCCCCCTCGAAGTCCACAACTATGGGTCCCGTCCAAACCTACTTTGTGAATTAATCAAGTAGCAAATAGACAGTCTAAGCACACATATGTGAATAAATGTTTTAACAGATTCACAGTCTAAGTACACATATGTAAAAGGATAAGGGAGGTCCTAAGTTATTTATCCTATAGGATCACATCTATGCAAAGCCCGGTAATCACTCCTCAATGAGGGGATACACGTTGCATTAGCTCACAAGTCGTCATATCCTTTTCTACCCATTATCCCACCCCTTAAGTGGTTATTAAGCGAGTTTTTATTTTAACGAGCTCTAAGCGTGTTGTTACCCGTCCCTTCCTTGTGGTCTTGGAGGAGTTTAGGATCTCTAAATCTGGGCAGTTCTAGACAACCCCTAAGGTATTTAAAAGAGAAAAATCTAGGCAACAAGCAAATAACATATAGGACCAGCAAATAAATGAAAGAAGCAGTTAAGATGCTCATGTTCACCTCCACATGTAATGCAAATAAACAGCACGTCTCAAACATAGATACATGCAGTTAATTTAGAAAAAGAATCCTAAAACAGGGTGTCTAGGTGATCATTAATACACAGAATATGCAACACTGTTTCACAAAAACTCACTGGAAAGGTCCTAATCAGTTTGCTTACTGATTTTAAAACCTGTAAGCCTTTTAGCAGTAAACACAATCAAAACACAGTTTTCAGTTTTATACTGAGATGAATTAACTAAGGCTTGCCTAGGCGTGGGATTGTATGCAATCACAATTACCGGAATTGTTAAACAGTTCAGAAGCTGTTTAACCTATAAACATGTCGTTCTATGTGACACAGATCTTAAAAAGGGAATTTGTACCAGTTTTATGTCCAGAAACATGACATCTATATGTTAGACTGTTTTTATACCGTTTCATGGTCAGTTACTATTTTAATTAAACTAGGCGTATTTAAACGAATGCAAACAGAATTCCTAGAGCATGATATCTAAATGCACACAAGAGTGGCAGTTTTATGTTAAGGTTATTTAACCTAGTAGCAGGATTTCTAGGAGAAAGTACTTATGCAAAATTAGAGCATGGATTGGTGATATGTGATATGCTGAAACAATAAATGTGAAGCCCTAAGAACAGGATATCTAATGAATATTGAGCATGATTTTGGATGCAAATGAACAAATTAGTCCTAAGGCATGGTTTATAATGCAAATTCATAGAATATAAGACCTACAACATGCTTTCTACCCAATATTATCAACAGTACCATACAACTACCCTCCCATTTTTACTATCCACCCCAATATTTGCTTACAAATAATTATTACAGACCAATGGCTGAATGAATCGCATAAATGAAAAGGAAATTAAACTATAGGGAGCTTGAAGCAGGCCCAAATACAACCTGAGAATACCTGGTCTTCAGTAGTCTCAAATGCCAAGGATTTCATAGCCAATTTCATGTCCCAGTGTGTCAGAGTTCCCTAAGGACCTCAAGGATCTCGGGCAGTGCTCACACCTAGACTTTCATAACAGGGATTGAGTAAGTGCAGTGTGGAAGGGCCAGCCCCAGTGTTCCAGAGTTCAGAGGTATCTCAAAAGGATCCCAAGGCAGTACACACACTGGAGGGGCAGAACTTAGGGACTTAAGAGAAAAGTGAGAGTGCTTGACATAGTTTTTGAAAAGGTTTTGACAAGAAAATAGTACTGAATTGATTCAAGAAGTAGAGAAGTTTTTTGAAAATAGGAACTGATTAACAATAAAACAAGTTTTGAAAACAATGTGAAAACAACATCATTCAACCACAGATTTCACTCAGGCATTATGGGAATTGGGGACACATAGAACATATTAACACTGGTCCAATTAGAACACATAGCCAGAGCTATTTTAAACCTAGATGAATTAGCAAAGCAGATTGAGCAAGGGCATAAGTGAGCAGATTAGACAAACAAATTGAAACACGCTAGATACAACAATAGGCAGATTATTAGATACACTAGTAACAAGTTAAACAGGAAAGAATTCATACATGCTAGTGATTAAGCAATATAGTTTAGACATGATGGGTGAAACAACGATGTAGACATGCTAGTTACACATTGAACAGTCAAATAGTAAGCAGGAACAAGAATGGAAATCAATGAACTAAAGTAGTAACAGAACACAAAGAGTTTTGGACTTTGAAATTGAGTTAGGACATACCAATTAAGGAGACCAAACACAGAGTATAGAGCAGGTGTAGTGCAATAACTAGCCTTGGCTTACAGCCGGCTAGTTCAGTAAAAGTAGCAAGTAACAAGAAAGAACATAGAGCTTTTAAGTGTAAGAGAGAGATATTGAACTAGTGTTTGTGTGTGTATGTGAAAATAGATGAGAATATATAGCAGTTGAGAGTTGGACTAGTGTTCAGTAATTGGGGAGAATCACATAATCAATCATGCATAAATCAGTAAGGTCTTCCTCTAATTAAGGGGTAACCAGTTAACGGTAAGGAGCATGACATATTTAAGGAAAGAAAATCAAGTAAGACTTAGGTACAGAGTAGGCAATTAGGGGTAAGTACACAAGGGTTCAATTAAGGAAATAACCAGTAAGAATAAGTAAATAACACGGTTAATCAAAAAATAAGGCAAGAAATAATTAAAAGCTGTAAAAATATGAGAATAGTTGAGAAAATCAACACATAGGTATTACCATAGCAAATCAATGAGTCAAGGACTCAAAATAATACCAATTTTAGGGAAAATAATATAGGTGTTCCATAAATAACAAACAAGTCGTGTATAAACAAAGGATCGAATCTGAAACCCTAATAGAGACATACTAGGGTAAAATCATCAAGTATTCAAGTTAGACGAAGAAAAAGCCATGTGAATCAAAGCACATAACCAAATCGAGTAGCAAATAACATGGACAAACTCAGAATCCAAACAAAGTGTCAGAAAATTGGGATTTGTAGCATAACTAGTTAGGGTTAAGGAAGAACTTAACAAAAGCTGTCGAAAACACATAAGAACAGGATTAAACACTTAAAATCGGAAGACGTTTTGAAGAAAAAAGTTTTCAAGAAACCCTAGTTTAGGAAATGAAAAATCGTTTGAAAATCAGAAGTTTTTCATAAGAAACACATGAAATAGGTTTAACGTATCTCAGATATGTACAGATCTGAGAAGTTTAAGAGACAAAATTAGGGTTTTGAGAAAATAACATAGAGATGAAGACATAGACTTAGAAACCCATAGGTTTAAAGCGAAATAGGAAGATCTTACTCAAAATCAAGCCATGACGGCCTGAAATAGGCAAGGACGGGCCAAAGGTGTAAGCGGACTGACCCTAGTCCCTCGAGGACCTTAGAGAAGGAGGCACCAACATAGGAGAGGCCATTTTAGGCCTGGAGGTGGTAAGAAACCACCATGATCGCCGACATACGAGTGACGGCGAGGGAGAGTTAGGGTTAGGTCAGAGAGGATTTGAGAGAGGAGGGAGATGAGTGACAACGGAGTGAGAGAGGAAATGAGGGGTTTGGGGAAGGGGCCATTTAGGTTAATTAAGGAAGGGGGTAATCTGAGCCGTTGATAAAAAATGATCAACGACTAGGATTCAAGAGGACTTGTGACGGGTTAGGTAGGGGCTTGGGCCTGGGTTGTATTGGGTTGATTTATAAGGTATTTGGGCTGACTAATTTAGGCTGTAATTGAAACAAAAATGGTTATTTGTTAAATACCCCAAATAAATTGATTAAAACAATTTGTAAAATAATTACTAATTATAATAAATGAATTTCATGCATAGAAATGTTTTGAAAATGGTTATTTAGTATTTAAATATACAAAAGATTAATTTCTAATAAAAATAATGCAAAATTGTATGCATGGGGTATAACTGTAAAGTTATTGCAATTATAGCCAAAAGGTACCAAATTGGCCATTTATAGAATAATTTGGACTTAATAAGACCATAAATAGTAAAATTAAATCAAGAAATATTTTGAAATCATTTGTGATGAAATTTTGTAATTATTTATTGGAAATAAAATACTAGGCAAATTAATAAAAAATGTAAACAATTGTGAAAAAATATCAATTGATGCTAATGCATGATTTTGAGGACATATATGCAATTTTAAAATTATTTTTTGGAAAAGATTGGGTATCAACACCATATACTTTGCAAATGTGATAAATATTAATTTAGATGAACGAAAGATATATTTAAATACCATAAAACATAATAACAATCTTGAACAAAGTAAGGTGTCAAATGATAGTACGATAACCATGTAGAATGATAAGGCACCGAGTGAGATAACGAGTTCTATCTTAAGAGACACATAGAATAAATCATGTTAATAATTCTTTTATTTAAACCATTACATTACATACAACTTAACATAATATGGTATAGTGACTCCACACAATTAAATTCACATTGACAGTCAATTCACCAAGTTATAACGGAGGCATAGATTGGCATGTTAAAGCAACACAACAAATCACGTAGAATGCATGACTCGCACAAGAAACAACAATCGTTACAACTACAAGATAACAACGAATAACAGAGCACAATCAAAATGCAGATGAATGATTGAAGGAAGAACAATGACCGTTCTAATCAGCAAGTTGTTCCAACATGAAATATACAGTGAAAATCACAACCGAGGTACTGTCTCGTATTAACATTTCACAATTTCAATCACAATATTTCCTTATATTACTGCGTGAGCCTTACATTTAGTTTTGAAAATCATTTTTTCCGACATAGTTACATGCGTTTTAGCCCACCTTATCTCACCGCGTGGCTTCAAGTAGTTCCCCTACTAGCAACACGCGTATCAAGCTCGCCTTATCTCACCGCATGTGTATCAATCCCTAGCCTTATACCACCGCATGTGTATGAATATCACAACACAATCACAACTCACATCATAAGTTCCCATATGCCACAACTAGCCACAAAGTCAACAACACCAACATTTCCACAACAAATAGCCCATGGCTCAACCACAATGTGTACAAAATTTCAACAATAACAAAATAAATTAGAATGATCAACAAGGAAAGGTATCTCAATAGTTGAAAACTTTGCCTCAATGTGATAATGGCAATTACAACTTTAAAACCAATAACTCAACAAGATAATATTCCACGAATTAACAACTTCAATTAAAAGCGATTCAACAATTAAGAGGTAACAAGATAATAATGAAGGCAGTAACTTCAACCAAATCATATAAGAGCAAAGTAACAAGTAAGAGGTAGAACAAGTGCTAATAACGTCAAATAAAACATGTAAGAGTAGATTAACAATGAGAGATATAACATGTTATTATAATTCAATTAAAGGCATGGAAAGAGTCTAGATAATCTAAACCGGTTAAATACCACATATAGCCCGTGTACCCACGTGTCATCTTGCATACACAGCTTTCACATAACAAAAATAGCACAGTCAACCCAAATCATAAGGGGTAGTTTCTCCCACACAAAGTTAGGCAAGATACTTACCTTAAACAAGCCCAATCGATACACTAGAAGTGTCATCCCGCTCAAATCATCCTCCGACCGACTCAAAACTAGCCAAAAGCAACTCAAATTCATCAAATAATGTCAAACAAACCCAATTGATAAAGGTCGAATCTTTAAACATTTATCTAAAGTCAACCAAAAAGTCAAACACGTGACTGCACCTTAGAACCCAACAAAACTCACAAATCCGACAACCCATTCAATTACGAGTCTAACCATACTAATTTCGCCCAATTCTGATTTCAAATCGGTGTACAAAACTCAAAAATTCACTTTAGGAAAGTTTAGACCTCCCCCCCCCCCCCCCCCCCAAATTTCTCTTGGAATCACGGAATATAATCAAAATCGTGTAGAAAACACTTACCGTATAGAAGAAACTTTAAGAACATCCTTGAATTCTATAATCCCAAACTTTCAAGATGAGAAAAACTCCAACAACATTAATAGCCAAAATGTCCAGTTGTTCTCCTCGTTTCTTATGCCAAACGATCTCGAAACTCGCTTTTGATGCCTCCAATGGTTCCTCATGAAATTATAGTCAAGTTAGGCTTTTGAATCACTCCATTTGACCTTATAATGAAGAAGATATGTTGGTTTGAATATTTAAAAATAGTGAAGATTTTTAAATACGAATTCAGGGGCAATTACGTAATTAATCTGAAAAGAATCTAGCAACTAATTTTTAGTAAAATGGCAATAAATTCCTCATACGATGTCGAAACTTGATGATTTCAGTTGATATGGTTCCAAAATTACTATAGGGGTATAATGGTTTAGTCGAAACACGAATCAAAGTCCGTTTGCCTAATATGGTAATCTTTATGCTCAAATCAATGTCGAAACCGAAAACAATAACCATACAATCCAAACTTATCCAAAACTCATCGGAATTTAACCAAATTTTGTGGACATGTCCAAAATCATAATACAAACTTATTGAAATAATTAAAAACCGATTCTGAGTCCGGTTACCCAAAAGTCAAACCTTGGGCAACTCATCCAACTTAAATCTTCTAAAACGAGAATAATTCTTTCAAGTCAATCCTGAACCGCTCGAAAACCGAAACCAACCATACACGCAAGTCATAATACATAATATGAAGCTACGCAAAGTCTCAAACCCCCGAATGGAACGCTAAAGCTCAAAACGACCGGTCTGGTCATTACATTGTCCCCCACTTAAATATATGTTCATCCTCGAACGTGCCAAGAGTCGTTCCAAGGCCATTATATCGCCATATACCCTCACCATGCACATAACCATGGGTTATGTAACGACCTGACCTATCGTTTTGCGTTTTAGAACCCTGTGCCCCTAAATGAGACTTTCCGTAGTTGCTTTTACTGATTTATGACTTGTGGGGACGGGTGGTTCGAAGTTTGGAGGAGTTTGGAGTGGTTTAGGAACACTTAGTTCCTTAAGGTTGGCCTTTAAGGCCAAGTTTGACTTCGGTCAACATTTTTAGCAAACGACCTCGGAATCGAGATTCGAAGGTTCCGGTATGTTCGTATGATGATTTTGGATTTGGCGTGTGTTTGGAATGGGTTTTGGATGACCCGATGGCGTTTCGGCGCCTAATAGCGAAATAAGGTTTCCTTAAGTTCAAACTTGAGGTTTGGAACGTGTTTTTGTGTTATCAAGGTCCAAACAGAATTTCGAGACCAGGAATAGTTCTGTTATGTCATTTATGACTTGCTCGCAAAATTTGGTGTCATTCCGAGTAGTATAGGTAGGTTCGGCGTATTGAAAGTGAATTCAAGAACTTAAAGTTCTTAAGTTTGATCCAATAGGTTTTGGGGTATGATTTTTAGATTTAGCATTGTTTCGGATGTTCCGAAGGCTCGAGCGAGTCCGTATTATGATTTAAGACTTGTTGGTATATTTGGACGGGGTCTCAGGTGGGCCCAGATGCCATTCGGGCATCGAGCGAGGCAAAAACCAGCCTTAAATGACTGCTGGTGCACCAAATCTGGTGCGACCGCACCTACGGAGGGATAGCCGCAGGTGCGAGACCGCTTCTGCGGTCCCAGCCTCGCAGGTGCGACCTCTAAGGGAGCTGCCTATTTCTGCAGATGCGGACCCCTTTTCGCAGAAGCAGAGCCGCAGGTGTGGACTCCGCTCTGCAGGTGCAAAGCCAGGCCCTCTTCCCCTTCTCCGCAGATGCGAGAATTTTCTTGCAGATGCGAGGCTGCAGGTGCGGTCCTCGAGCCGCAGGTGCGAAAAACCTGTAGGCGGTGAGCTTCATTTTAAATATGAGACTTAACCATTTTTGAACACTTTTCTTCATCTTTGGGCGATTTTGAGAGCATGCAAGGAAGATATTCGACCTAGATACTGTAAGGTAGGTAATTCCTACTATAAATAAAGCTTAATACTTGAATTCTTAGGTAGATTAACACATCAAATTAGAGGAAATCATGGGTTTAGAGTAAACCCTAGGTTTTTGACAAAAAATGGGAAATTACCAAGAAATTTGTTATGGAATCATACAAAAACTATATAATATTGATCCTTAGGCTATGGGTGATAGTTTCCTTCAAACATTTCCGGAATCCGAGCATGTGGGCCCGGGAGTGTATTTTGCGATTTAGCAATTTAAGTTGAAATAATCATTTAAATAGAGGAATTTAATACTTTTGAGCATAGATTGATTTAGTTATGCAATATTTGACTAGTTTCGAGTCCTTGGGCGACGAATTTGGAGTTTCAGGCGCATTCTTGACCAGGGAAGTAGACTTGACACGACGTAAGTCTCCTTTCTAACCTTGTAAGAGGGAATTGTCCCCATAGGTGAAGTAAATGATTATGTGTTATTATTTGTGGGGACTACATACGTACGAGGTGATGAGAGTCCGTGCGTAGTGACTATTCTTGCTATGTCCGGGTAGTTAGGTTCACATCATGCCTTGTGAATTTCATTAAATTGAACTATATGCCTTGTGATTTCATTGTATGCAACTTTGTTTCTGGAGATCCTAGAACTTGGTTTTCTTAAACGAATTGTTACTTTGGAAAGGATTTAAAGAGAATTTTGTATTTGCATCCGACCGCTTCGCAATTTATATTATGCGAGCGGAGTGATTCTTTCCCCTACTCTCATGGGAGCGGGCCGTACGCCACGGCAGGTTAATATATGCTTATATGGTTCGCGTCGTTCGACCCTTCGGCAGTGCACAATTATTGTTATCATGTTGGCCCAGGCCGGTTGTCCTTAATCCTCTATGCGCATGCTATTTGCTTGATACTTTATGACTATTGAGGTGTTGAATATCCTGGAAAAATGAATTGAAAAACTTGTAAATTGATGTTTCACCACGTTTTTAGATTTTGATTACGGTTCGATATTTATTGATTTACTATCCATGCTTACCTGTTATCCTCTTTAAAAATATTACTTAAATTTATAGATTGGACCCTATTAAGTGTCAAGTCGACCTCTCGTCACTACTTCTTCGAGATTAGACTGGATACTTACTGGGTACATATTATTTTATGTACTCATTCTACGCTCCGTACTTAATTGTACAGGTTCTGAGGCAGGTGCATCTGGATATCAGGTCAGAGCTCGTCCCTAAGATATACTTGGTTTAGATTTAACGGTGAGTTGCTCCTCTTGACAATCCTCAGCAGCACTACGAAGTCTTCTTTTTTATTTCTGTTTATTCCTTCTCAGACAGTAGGACAATCTTTTACATCTTTTGTTTTAATCTACTAGTATGCCTGTAGACTTGTGACACTAGTTCCTGGCACACACGTTAATAGACATTATTTTGGGATGTAAATATTAAATTATGACTTGTATGGCTATTTCTATTTAAGATTGCCTAAGTTATCTGTTTTTACTTAATGTCTTAAAACTAAATCAAGTAAGTGTTGAAAATGTTTTGGTAAATTACATGAAACTCACTAGTAGATTGATGTTGGCTTGCCTGACTACGGGGTTGGGCGCCGTCGCAACCTGAGTTAAGATTTGGGTTGAGACAGGTTATCCCACATCACCCAAATCTATATAAGCCCGACAACACCACCTAACTGAGGATCATTTATTCAACCTTAGTCCATAAACCTTAAAACCCAAATCCCCAACATCTAGAACTCATTATGTGGCCATATTCTTGCATCTATGCACCATATAACTCTGAACAAGCTGTATCAATCCATAACCATATCACAATACATACCCACACTATGTCTACGGAGCCTCTAATAGAAACCAAAGAGTGCTACGACAGTGCGGACAACAAGGCCTCGGCTATATCTCAAAATGCTATGTACAAAGGTCAAGAGATACCAAACCCCGAAATGAAGTGGGGCTCACCAAGTCAGCTGAGGAGATGGTGTACAACTATCACTATTCAATGTTACTCGTTGTGGAACCACCTGCATCCATTAAAGATGCAGTGCCCCCGGCAAAAGGGATGTTCACATGGAATAGTACTAGTATGAAAAACTAAATACCCCCTCAATAGAGCGAGTAATAGTACAATGAGATAGAAACATGGAATCAATGAGGGCCTCAAATAACATTAAAATATCATGTTGGGAGAAAGGATAAATTTCAAGCAAGTTTCAATACTTTTAAGTTGGGAGATCTTTAGTACCGATTCACCACCATGCTTTTAGTACGGAGTCTGATCTCAACTCTATCGGCTAAGCCATCTCACACCGATACGTCCACTCATAACACTACCATGTGCGTGGCATGGCGTCTGATCTCAGCCCGGTCGACTAAGACGTCTCAACACAATTCCATGTGGGACGACATCATATCACATTCCGCTGGAAATCATCTCATCCCATTTAAAGGGAATTATCTCAACACATCAATCTCACCCCATATTCAGGGAAAACTCTCACCACCTCATGAGGGAATGTTTTTACCCCTCACTCACTCCTACACTGGCACAGGGTTAGGTTATTTCAACCTACCCTTCCTCGGAGAATAACGATACTCCCAAAGCATTTATTATTTAAAGGATTTGCAACTCATTTCAATGTCTTTTACACTTTTATTAATTTCATTGGCACTAGTGGCCCCAAATGTAATATCATTCTTGACAAGTTGGTCATATTTCATATCTCGTGATCAATTCTTTCACTTTCAAACATCATCATGGATTATCAACAACAAGGCATTTCTATTCAAGACTTTAAATACATATGTGAGCAAATAAGAGTCTTAGGCACATTGTGATTTCTTACAATTTGGCATAATATGTAACGACCCGATCGGTCGTTTTGAGCTCTGGCGTGTGGTTCAGCGGTTGGAAGTCATGAACAGCTTCATTTCAGGTAGACTTGTGCGTATGGCCGAAGTTGAAATTCGAGAAGTTCAATGTTTTCATTTCAGAAGTCAAAAATTGGAAGAATAGACTAAGAATGGGATATGGAGCAAACGACCTCGGAATCAGGATCTGAAGGTTCCACCAGGTTCGTATGATGATTTCGGACTTGGGCGTATGTTCGGATCGGATTTTGGATAATCCGGGAGCGTTTCAGCGTATATTGTGGAAGTCAGCATTTTTGTAGGAATTTCCTAAGTTTGACTTGAAGCGCATTTCAGAGATATTGATGTCTGTTTGGGATTCCAAGTCGGGGAATAGCTTCGTATGGTGATTCTGGAGTTAGGGGCGTGATCGAAAGTGAATCCGGATATTCGGAGGTCAGTTTGAAGTCATTTGGCTTAAGATAGAAATTTGAAGGTTTTTGAAGAATCCGACCGGAAGTGGAAATTTTGATATCGGGGTCGGAATGCGATTCAGGAAGTTGGAGCAGGTCCGTAATGTCGAATATGACTTGTGTGCAAAATATGGGTTCAATCGGATGTGATTTGATGGATTTCGGCGTCAGATGTAGAAGTTTGAAATTCTAAGTTCTTAAAGATTTGGATTGGAGAGCGATTTGTCGTTTCAATGTTGTTTGATGTGATTTGAGGCCTCGAGCAAATTCGTGTCATGTTTTGGGACAGGTTGGTATAATTGGACGGGGTCCCGGGGGCCTCGGGTGGATTCCGGGTGGATAACGAATCAAATTTGGAGTTGAAGAAGAGCTGAAGTTGCTGTCATCTGGTGTGACCGCACCTACGAGGGTTTGGCCGCAGGTGCGACTTTGGGAGCCGCAGGTGCGAGTTTTGTCCTGGATCTGAGGAGTCCGCAGGTGCGAGATTTTGGGCACACCTGCGGAAGCGCAGGTGCGGAAATGAGGCCTGGGCAGAATGTTTTTAAGCGAGAATCATGTCATTTCTCCTCCTATTTTCATTTGGTGTGGGCGATGTTAGAGGAGCTTCAAGGAGGGAATTTCGTCAAGGATCACAAGGTAAGTTGTTTCTACTTATTTCCAAGTTAAATACAAGGTTATTACATGGATTTGAACATGAAAATTGTGGGAAAATTTGGGAAATTTGAAGAAAACCTAGAAATTTGGTAATTTGGATTTTAGCCACGAATTGAGCATTGAATATTTGAATAAATTGTATATTTGAACTAGTAAAGATACGGGTAGATTTTTTCTTTGAGAAATTTCAGAATCCGGGCACGTGGGCCTGAGGGCATTTTTGTCAATTCATTGAGCAAAGTTGGGAAATTATATAATTTGAATTCGTTACAAGTATTAGAGTGAATTTTCATTGCTTTTCCCATTATTTGGTAGTTTTGGGACGTTGTGCATCCACTGGAGTCATCGGAGGGCTTGGAAGCCAGTTATGAAGTTCGAGGTAAGTCTCCTTTCTAACTTTGGGAGGAGGAATTGTCCCCATAGGTGAACTAAATGAATATATGTTATTATTTGCGGGAGCTACGTACGCACGAGGTGACAGGACTCCGTGCGTAGCTACTATTATGCCATGTCCGGGTAGTCTAGGACTCACGAGCATGCCTTACTTGTTGTCCTTGTGATTTTACAATGATATTAGCCTGGCGAGATGATCGAGTTAGTAATTGAATACTTAAAAGGTTAGAGCTTATGTTCCATAATCAACTGAGAAGAGAATGGATCCTTCCTTGCATAATTGTGTCCCGGATGAATCGGTGATATTTAAACCCTTTTGAACTTGGCAAATGAATTTTCAGAAATGATTTAAATACTATCTTCATGTTCACCTAAAGAGAATCTTATTATTTTCTTGAGAAGCTATTTTCTTGATAAAAATGTGGATTTATTATGTGAATACGTGTACCTATGAGCACCTAAGTCGCAGATATGATTCGCGAGCAGGCTAGCCTTATTATTATTATTATGTTTACCGCGTCGCATGATCTATTCGCGAGCGGAGAAAATAATGCATCTATGGTTCGAGCCGTTCGACCCTCGACAGTGCACAGTTTATTATTATTGGTCCGCGTCGTTCGACCCTCAGCATTTTGATTGCGCATGATAAATGCTGCGTATTTCCTGTGATCTATACATGATAAATACTGCGTATTTCCTATGATCTATACATGATAAATACTACGTATTTCCTGTGATTTATACATGATAAATACTGCGTATTTCCTGTGATTTACACATGATAAATACTGCGTATTTTTTGTGATTTATACATGTTTATCGGCTTTAGAAAAAGTTGAAATGCCAGTTTAAATGAAGAAGAAATGTTGTGTAAAAGGTGAAATAAGTCTGATGTTTCTTATCTCTGGTTATTAATTGATTTTATCATATTATATGATACTCATGCTTAGCACCTCACTTGATTTAATCGACTTATAGCAAGTGTCTAATTCGACCTCTCGTCACTACCTCTCTGAGGTTAGGCGGGATACTTACTGAGTACACGTTGTTTTCGTACTCATGCTACA
This sequence comes from Nicotiana undulata, assembly GCA_005239495.1. Lineage (NCBI taxonomy): Eukaryota > Viridiplantae > Streptophyta > Magnoliopsida > Solanales > Solanaceae > Nicotiana > Nicotiana undulata. Next base: position 19,829 of record MDKH01067385.1, read on the forward strand.
CTTGTTGTGCATTTTGTTGCACAAGTACCTTCATAGCAGCGTGGCTGACTTGGAGACTTAGACGAGCTGCAACACTCGGAGACGACCCGCAACCGGCAGAGTCTTCCTCATATGTATTTGTACTTTATTTTAAAGTCCTTGTCCAATTTGTATCTCGGACAAGCTTGTATATTTGTATAAATTCTTAGAAATTGCTCACGTACTTGTGACACCGGGTTATGGGTGTATATGGGTTGTATTTTCATTAAATTGGAACAATAGACTGTTGCCTTTACTTAAATGAATTTCTACCTAGTTACTATGTATTAAAGTGAAAAGTAACGATTTCGAAAGTGTTAAAAACAGGAAATATTTCAACAAATGAATGATTGGCTTGCCTGACAGTGGTGTCCGGCGCCATCACGACCTTAATAGATTTCGGGTCATGACAAAATATCTTTCATTTGAAACACGACTTGAAGTCATAACATGTTAATACACAGCCCATACTTAGATCACATTCCCGAAGGATAACACAATAAGATAATAGCATTCGAAACACATTTTAAACATATTACTTTCGACACAACACTTATTCAGAGTAGTCAAATTTATAATGAACAACTCGGGACTTAAAGAAACGTCGTGGGATTCAGTTATAATACAGAAGTTTAGCCAACATACCTTGCTTGAGCTTTCTTTAATTTACTACAACATTCCGAATCTCCTAGTGACTTCAATCTAATTAAAGACATGAAAAAATTCAACTATAATTAGGAAGATTCTCGGGGGTTCAACTCATTTGAGCATTTTATCAAGCACTAGGTATGCATGATTTCAAGGTCCTCCTATGGTGGATTTCTGTCACGACCCAAATTTTACCGTCGTGATGGCGCCTCTCGTGTAACTAGCCCATCCTTAACACAACAACCCATCACAACAATAACAAGTTTGAAAATATAACGGAAGCATTTAACATTTAAAGAAACTATTTGAAAACATAAGAATTCCCAAATTACGATACAATTTAGATCAAAACCGGGGTGTCACTGAGTACATGAGCGTCTAAATTGGAATACAGTCCACTACATAGTCTAGAGAACTAAAATGCGACAAATGATAGAGAAGGAAAGTCATGGCCTGCGAATGTCGTTCAGCTACCTCAATAGTCTCCAAGAAAGAACTCAATCAACAATCACTGCTACGACCGGTATTGCCTGGATCTGTACACGAGGTACACGGGGTAACGTGAGTACACCAACGCAGTAAGTAACAAGTCCAAACTTTGGATTGAAAGGTAGTGACGAACTCAACCTCAACAAGTATAACATAGATAAATGTGCAGAAACATAGGCATGCTTTCAAGTCAAATATACCGCTCAAGCAGTAAAGTAAATATAGATCTGGACATTGTACAATATACAACTCGGCTATCTCTACATTCCAATGCATATACTGTATGAAATGCATCATGTACCTCCACTCTTAAGTGCTTAACCACTCGGTACTATATATGGCCATCCGGCCCAGGGAAATCCATCCCGGAACATATACATCATTAACTGCAAGTCACCCAGTACCGAGGAAAAAGGGCAATCCAACCCTGTGGAGAAATCCATCTCCAGGTATCATGAAGCTTGAACATTATATCTAGCATGATTTACATCTCAACTACTTTATCACACGATGAAACGATAGATATCAACAGGATAGAGTCAATAAACGGTGCCATGGAATCACCCAAGTCACAATTCTCACGGTGCACGCCCATCACTTTGTTACACCCCATGTTTTCATATGTGGAAATATGCCATAAATAAATTGAGATAAGCTCGGAAATGAGATGTCACATCCCGCATTTTCGTACGTTAAAGTTTCGTCGTAAGTAAATCGACGTAAGTTTGGGAATGAGATTATTATGAGGTTACAAGTATTATGATATTTTGTACAAGTGATAAGTAAATTTGTGAAGGCGAGAGGGTAAGCGAATCGAAAAAAATGAGTTTCGTCGAAGTTTGACATTATGGGATAAAATACGATTCGGACTATAATACCTGATATTTATGGACTAATGCCATATAAGGTACCACATGACCATGATAGTGAAGTGTATAAAGTGTGTTATAAGTGAGTAGTATTTTAAGTAATTTGAGATAATTCTTAGTTATGTGAATAATTGGTTAATTATTAATTTTTAATGGGGGATTAACATGCAATTGGAGATTTGTGGATAATGTTTGGTGGAACCCCAAATGTGGCAACAAAATTTGGCAAAATTAGTGACTCTTTAATAAAATTGCTAGGTGGCACACTTTGGGAATCAAGTGGGGCCCACAACCACATTGATAAAAGGCTTTGCATATCCATTTAATTGAGATGCTTATGATTACAATTAAGGGATATCTTCCGCAAGCAACATGAATCAAGAGTGATTTGCTTACAAATTTTCATTTGAATATTCATTATTTATTAAGAGTGATTTGCTTGGATTAAGAGTGATTTGAAGCAACATTATTCATTACATCATACAAATTATGGAATAGAAATGTGATTTGCTTCAACAATTCATATGAAACTGCTTAATATTATAGCAATGCGAGATTTGCAATTCTAAGGGAGTACGGTACAATCTTTCTCAAGAATATCATACGGATTTTTCCCTACTTCGATTTGTCATTACATGTTTTGTCACAATCAACATGTGTTAGAGGGATTGTCAAGAGAATTGCCTCAGGTATGTTAAGGTTAAACCTTTCCTTCATTTTGGCATGATCTCATAATTATACGAGGTTGATACGAGGCATAAAGAGAAATTTATATTCCGAAATTTACGTATATTTTTCTAGTCTTGTAAGTTACAATATTCTCCTTATCGGGACTTCATATTCAATTGAGTATTTCCTTTTTCAAGTCAAGAGAGTAGATAGTCTATATATACAGTATTACAGTATCTTCATTATCATCGAGCTATAATCGATGGGCAGGCCCCTATTGGGCAACCTCTGATCAGATGGCAAGTTATATACTAAGCCTACTGTGGCTGAGCGCCTATGAGCGAGCTCATCATGGTCGAGATACATATCCTAGTATGGCCGAGCACCTATGAGCGAGCCTAATATGGTAGAGAAGTTATATATACCGAGCCTTATAATGCCGGACAACTATTTTACTTACTATATTGAGAGAGTTGAGTTAGTATCAGCATGTGAGCATATCTTCAGACTATTTTTGACTCCCAGCTACTTTCAGTTATTATATTATCAGTTCAGTTTTAGCTTTCAGTATATTGCCTTACATACTCGGTACATTATTTCATACTGACGTCCCTTTTCTGGGGGCGCTGCATCTCATGCGTGCAGGTTCATTCAGACAGACGAGTAGACCTCCTCATTAGGTGTTGCCCGAGTTCAACTTGATCGGTAAGATCCATGCCCTTCGGAGTTGCCGAGTCTAGAGCTTTATGTGCATCTTGTGTATATATGTATATATGTTATGAGTAGGTCGAGGCCCTGTTCTGATCACATTATATCCATCAGTAAAGGCTTGTAGACATATCATGTCAGTTAATGCAGTATGTTGGGCTTGTAGGACTTTTATGTATATTTTGTTGGTTTTCCAGCTGTAGTAGTTATGACGGCCTTGTCGGCCCAGCTTTATATTGATATTTACTCAGCATTCGCAATTGTATTGCAATGTGGCCCATGGCCAAAGTGTGACATTGTATGTTTAGAGTCCCTTAGTCGCAAGTTGGTACCCAAGAATAGGTGAGGCATCGGGTGCCGGTCTCTCCCCCCAGGTTCGGGGTGTGACAAAAGTGGTATCAGAGCCGTTCTGTCCTAGGGAGTCTACAAGCCGTGTCTAGTAGAGTCTTGTTTATGGGTGTGTCGTTCACCACACTTATAAGCACGAGGCTAAAGGACATTTAAGACTGTCACACTTTCTTCGTACTCTAGATTGTGTGATAGAGCCCACTTGTACGAATTCAGATTCCTAAATTCTCTTATATTCGTAATTTAACGATTCTGACATCTAGAAAGATGGTTGGTAAGAGATATAGTTGTGGAAGGGTTGAGTTAGAGGAACTCGAGTTTGCATCATTCCTATGATGGATAAATGTGATGTCTTCAGCAGAACGTGTGTGTACTAAAATGTGTAAGCTTATTGATAAGGAGCCTTAAGGCAAGAACATCTATCCACCCCTATGGTGAAAGGAATTGAGAGATTCAGAAGATAGATACAAATTTCAATAAGTAAAAGAAGCAAGATGAAGAAGGGTACGAGGTACCCAGTTAGTGAAGAATATCATTATTTACCATTCAAGAAGAGAGATATAAGCATTATGAGTTACCTTTAACAGTAATAAAGGTATGTGCAATTGGCCACACCGGTCTAAGTTATGCCCTATGGGAGCTAATAAATATGGTTTAAGAGAAGGACGGAATATTAGGATCCGACTGGGGTTAGAGTAACCCAAAATGGTGGATGGATTGTTTGCGTTAGTTGACAATTTCGAAGGATATTATGAATGTGCTAATAGATCTCTTTGTAAGACACCCAGATGGTGCCTCTAAAATAGTACAACTACAAAGATAGGCACTGAAAGCCTTGATGTCACGACCTGAAATCCCACCTTCAGGCCGTGATGGCGCCTAACATTGAACTCGCTAGACAAGCCAACGTTTGAACTAAAGAAACTCATTAACAACTAAAATGAACAAGATAACTAAGACAACGGTGGTCAACAATATGAAAGTTAACTAAGTTCAAGATAATATAGCAAGCTTCAAAATAAAACCCATAAATATAACCCAGAATTGGTGTCACATACTCACGAACTGTCTATGAGATTACTAAATACAATGGTCTGAAAATAAGTACATATGATTGTCTTTGAAACTTAAAATAAGACAGAACTGAAAGAGAAGGGTGAGAGGACGCCAAGGCCCACGAACGTCTGCAGGTCTACCTCGATGTCTCCTGAATGAACTGATGGAATGCTTCCTCCATCAGTGACCACCGGGTCCGGCTGCGTAGTCTGCACAACATAAAGAAGTGTAGGTGTAGCATCAGTACAACCGACCCCATGTACTGAGTAAGTGACGATCCTAACCTCGGCGAAGTAGTGACGAGGCTAGGACCGACAACAATATACATACCTGTGCAATTCTATATAATAACAGGAAAATATCAACGGAAATAAACAAGTAAAAATAGATACGGGGAGAACATGCTGGGGATAAAAGGGGCAACAAAATACTAGCACAGTAGAACAGGGTAATAACTGAAATGTAAAAGTAAAAGCAGGAATTTAACATCTCAAAACAGATAATGAACAGCAAAAGGCACGGCATGTCCCCTCGTGCATTATCTCACAATCACTCGGCACGGAATGTCCCCTCATGCAATAAATAATAAACAATCGGCACGGCATGTCCCCTCGTGCGATAAATAATAAACACTCGGCACGGAATGTCCCCTCGTGCAATAAATAATAAACAATCGGCATGGCATGTCCCCTCGTGCGATAAATAATAAACACTCGGCACGGAATGTCCCCTCGTATAATAAATAATAAACAATCGGAACGGCATGTCCCCTCGTGCGATAAATAATATAAAAATAACAATATAATGTGAAAACTAACAATAAAAATTCTCAAGCGTACAGAAATACTCAATAAAATGCTATCGTCCCGGCAAGGGACTCAGCTATAACCAAACTCGCTCAGAAATATATTTTCAACAATAAAAGCCTCAACTGAACAAATGATTCGATAACTTCCCACGTCATGGTACAACATCAATGTATCACTTCTAAATCACCAATTACTCATAGTACAGAGAATATTGAGAACACGGTATGATTCATCACAATTGACCCACGGGCATGCTTGACCACAACATATAGGTACTCGTCACCCCACCTATACGTTGGACATGAATTACACATAGCAATTAAGACTCTATACCTATTCCCTCAAGCTAAGGTTAGGCCAAACACTTACCTCGGGTCCAAAAATGCAAGTCAAGCCTCAACTACCACGTTACCTCTTGATTCCACTGCCAACACGCTCGTATCTAGATAGAAGTTACTTAAGTATATCAATAATTACTCAATAATTCGATTCTAAAGCCTAATTATAGTTTTCCTATCATTCTTTTAAAAATAACAAAAACCGACCCCGGACCCGCTTGGTCAAAACACGAGGTTCGGACCAAAACCCAATCACCCATTCACCTACGAGCCCGAATATATAATTTGTTTTGAAATCCGACCCCAAAACGAGGTCAAATTCTCAAATTTACATATTCTTAGGTTTTTCCCCAAAATTTCCAATTCCACCATGAAAAACCTAGATTCTAGGATGAAATCTTGTAAAAAGAAGTTGAGTAAAGAAAATGAGTTAGAAATCACTTACAATTTTTTTGGAGAAGGAGTGTTTGAAAAATCGCCTCTTTATTTTTTTAGGGCTTTGAAATATGAAAATAACTGAAATTCCCATATAATTATACCCATTTCTGGTCCCCCACCGTGATCAGCAAAAAAACGACCGCGGCCGCGCTAGCAAAGGCCAAGAAAAGCTGAAGAAAACCAAGAAAATGACTGCAGTGACATGCTTTAGTATTTTGACCATAACTTTCTCTACCGATGTCCACATTATAATATATATACCTTTCTAGAAACTAGACACGAAGGGCTACAACTTTCGTTTTTGAATCATCTCAATTTTCCTTGTGGATCAAAAGATATAAGCCTCCGAAGTTGGACCAGTGACCCAGCCCCTCCACCGCGGACTGCGAAAAAACGACCGCGGCCACGAAGCTCTCAGCGCGGTCCGCGAAAATAGGACCGCGGAAAGCGGTGGTCAGTTCAGGGATCGAGTTCTGTGACCTCCAACAGCTATATTTTAAGCCTAAAAACATCCAGGGACCTACCCGAAACTCACCCGTGCCCTCGGAACTTCAAACCCAATGCACACTCGACTTCAAAATCACCCTACGGACTTATTCGAGTAATGAAACCACCAAAATAACATCAAAAACAATGAATTAAACTCCAAAATCTATAGAATTTTCTCAAACTTCATAAACTATCAACTTTTTCCATTTTTGATCTGAAACACGTCATTTCAAGTCCGTTTTACACCAAATTTCACAGGTAACTCACATAACATATATTAAACCTGTTCTGGGCTTCGGAACCATAATACGGGCCCAGTAACACGGTTTTCACATCAACATTCATTTTCAAACATCTTTATTATTTTCAGAAAACAATTTTCTTTAAAAATGCATTTTCCGAACTTGGGACCTCGGAATTCGATTCCGGGCATACGCTTAAGTCCCATATTTTCCTACAAACCCTCCGGGACTGTCAAATCACGGGCCCGGGTCCGTTTACCAAAAATATTGACCAAAGTCAACTTTATTTAATTACTTATTATAAATTCCATTTTTCATCAAGTTTTCACATAAAAGCTTCCCGGCTACACGCCTTGGCTGCGCACGCATATCGATGTGAGATTAACGGAGGCTTTCAGGGCCTCGGAACACAGATTTAGCTAAATTAACATACGATGACCTTTTGGGTCATCACACTTGAAGGGATAAATATTATCTTAGTGTGATTCCCGTCCCTAGTATAAAAAGAATGTTAGGATATTCGAAGAGCCAATGGATGGAGCAAGGGGAGCTAAAAGCAAAAGAATGTCTTGTTCTAGTTTTCAGAATAAAGTGATAGACATGGATGTTAGCGGGAAATAAAAAGAGAGTTAATGGAGCATTATAAGTAAGAAGTGATACATGGATGACAGCGGTAAGTAAAAAAAAATTGACAGTATTACAGAGTCTATAGCCAGGTGAAGGAAAAGATGAGAGGTGACATGCCTTGAGACAACAAAAGAGTATAGGCTATAAAGTCATATCCTCATTTTGAGAAATAAGTTCGTGACGCCAACGCGGCTAACAGAAGGAAAAGTTAGACCCCAGAATAATAGAAATCAGTATGGGTTGGTGAACAATATAAACTAAACATGAATTAGGGACTGAATGATTTGATAATGGTCGATATCATGAGAATTTCAGATTTTGTTTCGGCTATAATAGAATGGACAACAGAAGAATATTCATGAGAAATCCAGAGAATGGCCATTCAGGAAGACGCTTCCCTAAAGCAAGCAATGTGATCAAAGTTCAGCTTAGGGGACTGTATGTGCCAGTTACATTAAGTTTCACCCTCATGAGTAAGGAATTTTGTTATCCTTGGTACAGAAGGATTACCACAAGGCGAGTAAGGTCCATCGATGATGTGAAAAGATGCCAAAAATGAGATTGGTAAATCGGCGTAGCTCTGAATCTTAGTACTCCCCTAAAAGGGGAGGGGGATATGGAGTGATGCCACTGTGGCATTAAGACAGAATTACGTGGTTCTAGCATCTATGGAATGATAAAGGAAGAATGCGATAAAAATAAAAAAGGAATGAGATTGAATTTATCCGAATCCTACAGATATGCTACAATTCCAGAACATTATGCGAACACGATGTCAAGGAGAGGAAGTGTGGATTCTTGCCCGAGATGTTATTGATAGATAAAGAGCCAGTGCGAGACGTAAGTTAAGACAAAGGAAATTACCTAAGAAAGATTATGCAGAACATTGATATAAGAATGGGCCAACGAGTAGTTATTAATTGATTCAGGAAGAGCCTAGTTATGGCTAGACAATAGGATACAGACAAATCAGAATATCGTGCGAGATAAACATAGTGAACCCCAACATAGTGAATTCAGTCTTGCAGTTACGATATTGTAATACTTGAGAAATATTCGGATAGGAGTTGGGGTAGTTAAAGGTACCATATGAGGGTTACGGAAATAAAAGAGAGTGCCACTGGGAAGATTGTCAAAACATCAGTTGAGAAGTAACCCTACAGGCACAAGGGCGTGGAGGTAAATAACTATGGATAATTGTAGGAGAGGAAGGACATCAAAAAAATCTGTTGAGTATTCGATGTGATAATCTCACCGCTTTACAGGAGTTACAAAGTTCTCCCTAAGTACTACAATGAAAGACTAGATGGGAAAATAAGAAAGAAGACTTTAACCTAAGAATTGTAACTTGAAGAAGAAATAGCCTCGTAATAGTAGTCTTACTACAACATTGCATGCACTCCATAAGAAATTGGCACCTATCGTGACTAATGAACAGGAAGTAAGTGATATTCGATATCATATGGGTTATATGGGATTCTAGTATTTGTGAGCACCAAAATCCAAGTATACACAAAACAAGGGACAAAAAGACCAGGAAGGGTAATTGCTTACGTTTGAAGAAAGCTGAGAAGGAACGAAAGAATTATTCGATCAATGATCCAGAGTTAGTTACATTATGAATGCAGTTAATATTTCAGAGTATTATCCTTGCAGCATATATGTTGACATTCATACAGCTGTAGAAGACTTCGGTATAAGTTAAAAGAAAGAATTGAGCCCAGGGCATAGACAACGGATTGAATTATTAGAAGATTGTATCATGGATATTCCATAGCGCCCATGAAAGGCTAAAGTAATAACTAATACCAGGAGTCGCAGATCGGGAGATAGCTTAATCCTACATGAAGGCTGATCAGAAGGAAGAGTAAATTAAAGAGTTACATCAACCAAGTAAATCGGGAGTCTGATTATTGGACCCAGAAAATTATAGAAATTGTGATTGAGAACATTGTAGGATCACCCTTAATATCAGAGGTAAAAGAGAGATAGTAAAACAACCATATTATATAACGGATCTACAAGAAAGCCAGTTAGAAGAGTACCAACCTTATAAGAAGTCAGTATGAAGCTCCCACTAGATTGTGTATGCACCAGAGGTGCAAGTGTTATACTAGAACTTCAAATTGTGGATGTGAATTATACTTATGTAGAAGAGAGGTCATAAAAGAAATAAAAGATGTGAAGCAATATTTTAAGATAAGTAAGGTAAAGTTGAACAACATACCAGATAATCAGGTGCAGAAGATTGTGAATAATCCATACTTCAAATAGAGGACTAGAAGCATTGGGATTTAGTATCCAGGAATGATGGCGGTGTCATTGGTGGCATACCTCCCAGCCTACGGTTTCTAGGTATCGAGAGGTCTAGTTAAAAGAGTAAAGAAGAGTTTGAAATGATGTGATGTCTCGCTTGACGTTCCAGAATAACATAATGAAATCTATGGTGCAAGCAAGTTGAAGGAAAGTTGCGAGTAGTATAAATGGTATGTGTAGGTCGCAAGCTAAATTATGGTAGAGCGACAAAGTTTTAAGAAGACACGTGTAAGGATAAGGAAAGGCAAGTGAGAAAGTGACGAGAATGGATAAGTCCTCAAGATTAATCCCATGAAAACAAGAGAGCTAATGGTTTCTCTAAGTTATAGAAAGTTCAGTATAGCCTGAATGAACTCAAAGGAGTCTAATACTAATTGCATCTAGAATAAATAGAATGCTGCCCTGGTAGTGGAATGAGGGTGTGATTGTGATAGGTAAAGGGGGCCTTCGATTGAGTAATGACTTGAAGAGGATTTCATGAATTGTACGCGATTAAAATACCCACATAAGGTGAATCACATTGGGATGCTATGAAATACCGTTATGGAAGCATGGTATCACCCCAGGTGGATCAGTCTAATCATTTCAGATATTCCCCGATGAGACGTGAGCCCTAGCGGCAGTATAACGTAACAGGTTTCAAGTTATTAGTAGTAGATTGCAGATCAACATTAAGGTGAATCAATAACGGATGGATAAGAGTTACAAAGTATGAGATGATATTAGACAATCATTCTTAAGATGAATGGTAACGAATAAGCATTAAAGGACTTAAATTTATACATATAGGATAAACAACGAGAATAACCTGGAGTTGGTAGCAACCCTCAGGATGGACTACTTAGATGTAGTAAAGCTAATGATGCCCAGAGGGACAACTTGACATAATTTAGTATATGTTCACAAAGTGAGGCCTAGAGATTGGCTAAAAGCTTGAGGAAAGAGGAGAAAAGAGTCGCATAGGCGCACATACAAAGTTAGAATCGTACATGCCGCATGATAGAAGGTAGAAACAGTTACAATATTGGAAGGATTTCGACCACAAGTCATGGTGTGAGAAAGCGGCCAAAAGGGGGGACTGCCTGGCCTTTGGAGTTATTCGCCAAGCAGTTGCCTAGATGGCAAGGAAAGTACTACAGTATTCGAAATACATAAGTTATGAAAATGATAAGTACATCAGTCAACATTCGAGGACGAATGTTCAGAAGAGGGAATGATGTTCCACCCCATATTTTCGTACGTGGAAATACGCCATAATTAAATTGAGATAAGCTTGGAAATGAGATGTTACATCTTGCATTTTTCGTACGTTAAAGTATTGTCGTAAGTAAATCGACGTAAGTTCGGGAATGAGATTATTATGAGGTTATAAGTATTATGCTATTTCATACAAGTGATAAGTAAATTTGTGAAGGAGAGATGGTAAGCGAATCGAAGAAAATGAAGTTTGACATTTTGGGATAAAATACGGTCCGAGCTATAATACACGATATGTATGGACTAATGTCATATAAGGTACCACATGACTATGATAGTGGTGTATAAAGTGTGTTATAAGTGAGTAGTATTTTAAGTAATTTGAGATAATTCTTTTATGTGAATAATTGGTTAATTATTAAATTTTTAATGGGGGATTAACATTTAATTGGAGATTTGTGAATAAAGTTTGGTGGAACCCCGAATGTGGCAACAAAATTTGGCCAAATTAGTGACTCTTTAATCACATTGCTACGTGGCACACTTTGGGAATCAAGTGGGGCCTACAACCACATTGATAAAAGGCTTTGCATATCTATTTAACCGAGATGCTTATGATTACAAGTAAGGGATCTCTTCCGCAAGCAACGTGCATCAAGAGTGATTTGCTTACAAATTTTCATTTCAATATTGATTATTCATTAAAAGTGATTTGTTTGGATTAAGAGTGATTTGAAGCAACATTATTCATTACATCATACAAATTATGAAATAGAAACGTGATTTGCTTCAACAATTCATATGAAACTACTTAATATTATAGCAATGCGATATTTGCAATTCTAAGGGAGTACGGTACAATCTTTCTCAAGAATATCATACGGATTTTTCCCTACTTTGATCCGCCGTTACATGTTTTGTCTCAATCAACATGTGTTAGAGGGATTGTCAAGAGAATCGGCTCAGGTATGTTAAGGCTAAACCTTTCCTTCATTTTGCATGATCTCGTAATTATACGAGTTTGATAACGAGGCATAAAGAGAAATTCATATTCCGGAATTTACGTATATTTTCCTAGTCTTGTAAGTTACAATATTCTCCTTATCGGGACTTCATATTCAATTAAGTATTTTCTTTTTCCAGTCAAGATAGCAGAGAATCTATATATACAATATTACAGTATTTTCATTATCATCGAGCTATAATCGATGGGCAGGCCCCTATTGGGCAACCTCTGATCAGATGGTAAGTTATATATTGAGCCTACTGTAGTAGAGCGCCTATGAGCGAGCCCAGCATGGCCGAGATACAGAGCCTAGTATGGCCGAGCGCCTATGAGCGAGCCTACTATGACAGAGCAGTTATATATACCGAGCCTTATAAGGATGAACAACTATTTTACTTACTATATTGAGAGAGTTGAGTTAGTATCAGCAGGTGGGAATATATTCAGACTATATTTGACTCCCAGTTACTTTCAGTTATTATATTATCAATTCAGTTTCAGCTTTAAGCATATTGCCTTACATACCCGATACGTTATTTCGTACTAATGTCCCTTTTCCTGGGGGCGCTGCATCTCATGCGTGCAGGTTCATTTAGACAGATGGGTAGACCTCCTCATTAGGTGTTGCCCGAGTTCAACTTGATCGGTAAGCTCCATGCCCTTCGGAGTTGCCGGGTCTAGAGCATTATGTATATCTTGTGTATATATGTATATACGTTATGAGTAGGTCGGGGCCCTATTCCGATCACAGTATATCCATCAGTAGAGGCTTGTAGACATATCCTGTCAGTTAATGCAGTATGTTGGGCTTGTAGGCCTTTTATGTATATTTTGTCGGTTTTCCAGTTGTAGTAGTTATGACGGCCTTGTCAGCCCAGCTTTATATTGATATTTACTCAGCATTTGCAATTGTCTTGCAATGTGTCCCACGCCCAAAGTATGGCATTGTATGTTCAGAGTCCCTTAGTCGCAAGTTGGTACCCAAGAATAGGTGAGGCACCGGGGTGTCAGTCTCGCCCCTAGGTTTGGGGCGTGACGCACTTGGCATATGTGTCACCCCAATACTAATCACATAACACATAATTCGGGATTTCGAACCCTCAGAACAAAGTTTGGAAGTGTTACTTACCTCAAACCAAGCCAAAATCCTACTACGCGACGCCTTTGCCTCTCAAATAGGCCTCCAAACGTCTCGAATCTAGCCACAAGTAACACAATACGATCAATATAGGCTAAAGAAATCAATTCCACAAGAAAAATGCCAAATTACAACAAAAATCCGAAATTGGCTCAAACCCAGCTCTCGGGTCCACGTCTCAAAATCCAACAGAAGTCACAAAACCCGAAAGATTATTCACTCACGAGTCTAACCATACCAGTTTTATTAAAATCCAGCCTCATTCGGTCACTCAAATCCCCAAATTCCTCTGGCGATTGGCGCTTGGGAGGCGACAGAAGCTCGAAGCTCTCTTTTTCACTACCATGGCCAATTTGGCCGGCGGCCAGCCACCTCCTGTGGCTGGGCAGCCTACCCAACCACCCCCAACATATCCCAACCCCCACGACCACAAATAACATACCCCAGCCCATAGATTATGCAAAAGCAGTGAAGCCATCGACGAGCAACACTGCCATGCACGATAAAGCAACAGTTGTTAATACTACTCCCCTTAGGCAAGCCACTTTCCTTCAAGGACAACCAATGGTGAAGTTCACAGAATCAGAAATTGATCGTATGAATATTATTGAAGGATTAAAGTTTGCAGTGGTATGTAAATTTTCATATGGTTGTCGTGAGTTGTAAGAATTGCGTCGAATCATTCCCATGCGATGTGGATCAAAGGTGAGTGCAACATTGGATTTTTTAGGGATCGACATGTATTGGTACGACTGACATTATGGCAAGATTACATTGATTTTACGTCGAAACGTATTTATTACGTAAAAGATAAGTTTGGACAGGAGTTTTAGTTGAGAACTCTTCTGTATGATTTAAAATTCAAAGTAGGGGAGGATACACCAAAGGTTATGGCATGGATCTCTTTTCCTAATTTGTTGCCAACGTTTTTCGTAAAGGAGTTCCTTTTCTCTTTAGCTTCAGCTATTGGTACGCCACTGCACCTTGACATGGCTACTGTGAACAAGACTAGGCCTAGTTGTGCTCGTGTGAAGGTGCTAGTGGATTTATTAGTTGATCATCCTAAGAAGGTACGTATGGATATTGAAAACGAGGTGACTGGGGAGATAAGGACAGAATGGGTGACTATTAGGTATGATTACTTACCTAAATATTGCAAAGAGTGTAAACTACAAGGTCATGACATGATAGAGTGTTGGAGGATTCACCCAAAATTAATGGCAAGTAGGAATGAAGAACAGGCAGTTGTTAATGAGGCAGTGGTGAATGAGAATAATGAGAAGGGAATGGAAACTGCTCCTTTAATGATATTATCTAGTGGTAGAGTGGTGGGCAATGTAGGTGCTCAATGGAAGGAAGTAAGGGACAACAGAGGTAAAGGCAAGGAGAAACAATCTGATGGTGTAGCTAAAACTAGGCAGGTGTGCCAGTTGTTAAGCAGGAAACTTTGGTTCCTCGACAAGTTCAGACAGCCAATAAATTTGCAGTATTAGAGGTGGACAACAATGATATTAATGAGAATAATCAATTGGCATTGGTGGAGAATAGTATTGGACAAGGAAATATACACACGCTAATGAAGCTGGCAATTTAAATCCTGCAGCACCTCCCTCTCTTCCTAAGTCTCCTAGGGCTGACAAGTCTAAGACAAATAACAATGGAAACCAAACCACAACTGGGAAGAGCCTGAATTCAATTTCTCCTAATACCACTAATGTGCCAGTAGTTACTGGTGTGCAAAATGAAGTCAAAAATCCAAAAAAAAAGGAGGGCAAGTGCAGCATCAGAAGGAGACTACTTAACAGTGGGTGCAAAGAACTTTCAAGGGGAATCAAGTTGCAATTAACACCTCATTTCAAGATGTACCAACTCAAGATATTGGAGTAGCAGAACAACTGGACAATACTGCTGACAAGGAACTAGTGGAAGATACAGATTTTGAAAAATTTAAAAGTAACAAAAAAATCAAGTGGAAATAAGGCAGACTTTGGGTTGATCAGACAGAAGAAGACTCAGAGGAAGGAGAGATCGTAAATGAGATGCAAAGTGAAGATGAAGCTAGAGGGGAGGCAGGTGATGATGAAGATCAAAGTGTGAATGAAATAAACAAAGAAAAACAAAATGGTGAAGGACAGAGTCTTACACAGACCAGGGATCTAATAACTAATAAAGAGGAGCTTATGAATGATGGTGATCCTGGTGGAAAAGAAGTAGATATCAATGCTAAAGATCCAGGTGGAACTGAACATAGAGGTATAGATGAGGATACTGCCAAGTCAAAAGGTAGTGCAAAGGCATAAAAACAGTTGGTAAGGGTGCATGAAGCAGCAAATGTCACTGTTCCATTGAACCAGCTGCAACAGTTGACTAAGAATAATGGTGAGAGCCAAGTAGTAACCAAGGTTGGAGGAAATACAATAGTGGCAGCAGCAGGGGTGGATACAGTTGGTGAAAAGATGATTGAATTGCCAGATGAACATGCTAACAAAGACTTTGATGAGGAGTCTACTGCTCAGAACTTTCTTAATGTTGCTAGGCAAGGAGACTTATAACCTAGGCAAATTGAGAAGGTGAAATCTGCTGCTAAAGGTAGAAAGAAACAGAACAAGGATAACTCCACAGTTCCATCTACTGGGGTGCAAACAAGAAGAACCCTCACCAAATTCCAAAATCAATAATTGATGCTATAATTTGGAATGTGAGGTCTGTTAATACTGTGCAGGCTTTTGAAAGATTGATCACAATGCACAGGCAGCATCACTTTGAATTCACAGGGGTCCTTGAACCTATGCAACAGTCTAACATATTAGAAAGATACAGAAGGAGAATTGATTCAGCACGAGCTGTGGGAAATGTGTCTAACAAAATATGTGCATTCATTGATGAGGTCTTTGAAGTTACAGTTCTGTACAACATGGTGCAACAGTTGACTTTGAGGCTATTTCATACAGAAACTCATGTTGAGCTTATACTCACACTAGTGTATGCTAAATGTGATGCAATAGAGAGAATTGAACTGTGGGATTCTATGTATGCAATGTCTAGAGATATGACAACTCCATGGTTAGTGGGGGTGATTTCAATGTCATATGGGATAAATAAGAAAAATATAGTGGACTGCTAGTATCCTTAAATGAGGTTTATGACTTTAGGCACTATGTTAATACATGTAACTTGACAGATTTGGGATTCAAGGGGAGTATTTTTACATGGTAGAATGGAAGGCCGGAGGAGGATTGCATATTCAAAAGGTTAGATAGATGTCTTGGAAACATGGAACTGCAGCATACCTTTCCTGGATTGGAGATAAATCATTTATCTAAAATTGTTTCTGATCATTATCCAATGCTTCTGAAATGTGATATTGAATCTCCTCCTATTAAGAAATCATTTAGATTTCTCAATTTCTGGGTAAAACATGCCCCATTTAAAGATGTAGTTAGAGAGAATTGGAATGTAGACTTTAGTGCTAATCCATTTGTGATTTTCAATCACAAGTTGAAGAAGCTGAAGAAGGCACTATATGCTTGGAGTAGAGCTACTTATGGAGACATATTCCAAAAAAAATAGCTAGCCTTGAAGAAGTAGTGTTGGTTCATGAAAGACAGTTTGAGGCTCATCCTACACAAATGAATAGGCAGAGGTTACAAAAAGTTCAGGCAGAAATGATCAAATACTTGGCTTTAGAAGAAGAATTTTGGACACAAAAATCTGGTATGATGTGGTTCAAGGATGGGGATAGAAACACAAAGTTCTTTCATGCTCAAGTAAATGGGAGAAGGAAATGACTGAACCTAACAAGGATAAAAAAACAACCTTGGCAACTGGATCGATGAAGAGGATCAAATAACAGAGGAGGCAGTTAATTTTTTCAAGGATCAATTCACTAAAATTGTAAGTCCTACTGTATTTGATATCCTAAATCATGTGACTACTTTGGTGGATAGGGAGCAGAATGAAAATCTGATTACTATGCCTACAAGAGAAGAAATTAAGCAAGCAGTAATGGGCTTAAATCCAGATTCAGCAGGAGGACCAGATAGCTTTACATGTGCATTTTACCATACCTGTTGGGAGATCATAGAAGAAGATGTAGTAGAAATGGTAAGGGCATTCTTTTGTGGTCAGAAGTTGCCTAAGTGTGTTACACACACAAATCTGGTTCTCTTGCCTAAAAAGAAAGAAATCGGCACCTTTGCAGATATGAGGCCAATTAGCCTTAGTAACTTTGTCAACAAAATTTTCTCGAGGGTGATTCATGAGAGACTGGTAGGACTATTGCCTAATTTGATCTCAAAGGAGTAGGCAGGCGTTGTGAAAGGAAGAAGTATAGTTGAAAATGTGCTACTAACACAGGAGATCATTACTGATATTAGACTCAGAACAAAGGCAGTTCCAATATTGTGATTAAACTTGACATGGAAAAGGCCAACGATAGGTTATCATGGTTGTTTTTAACAAAAATGCTGAGGAAACTGGGCTTTTCAGAAAGCTTCATTGGTTTGATCTTTGACTTGGTAGGGAATAATTGGTACTCAATTCTTGTAAATGGGCAGCCACATGGTTTTTTCAAGTCATCGAGGGGAGTTAAACAAGGGATCCACTGTCTCCTACACTGTTTATCTTAGCTGCTGAAGCACTCTCAATGGGATTGAATGCTCTACACTTGAATCTGTATTTTTGTGGATATGGTATGCCTAAATGGAGTCCTAAGATAAACCATCTTACATATGCTGACGACACAATAATATTCTCATCTTCTGATGCAACCTCATTAAGACTGATCATGGAGGCCTTACACTCATATGAGATTGCTTCTGGGTAACTTGTCAACAAAGCTAAGTCTGTTGTTTATATGCATCACCTAACTGACTTAGAGGTTGTTGAACAAGTTGAAAGCATCACTGGGATTGGAAGTCAGGAGTTCCCATTTACTTACCTTGGTTGTCCAATCTTTTATGCTCGAAGGAAAATGGACTACTATCAAGGATTGATGACTAAGGTACTAGATAAGCTGCAGAGTTGGAAAGGAAATTTATTATCTATAGGTGGAAAGGAAGTGCTAATAGCCAATGTACTACAGAGCATGCCCATTCACCTGTTATTTGTTGCCAATCCTCCTAGTTATGTGATCAATAAACTGCATATGATGTTTTCCAAATTCTTTTGGAGAGGTAATATAGGAGGTAACAATAGACACTGGGCATCTTGGAGTACTCTGTGCATACCATATGAGGAAGGTGGGATTGGATTCAGATCACTACATGATGTGTCTAAAGCTCTATTATGTAAATTGTGGTGGAACTTCAGAAACAAAGCCTAGACTATGGAGTTCTTTTGTAAGTCAGAAATACTGTAAGAAACTTAATGCAGTAATAGTCCCATGGAGAGATGGATCACACATTTGGAGAAAAATGTTGGAGTGTAGAGACATAATCGAGCATCAAATCATCTGGAAGCCTAAAATAGGGTTAGCATTGTTTTGGTATGATAATTGGACTAGGCTTGGAGATTTGTACTTCCTAGTTCCACAAGACTTTGGCATTGATGAGAGTGTACAGAATGTGTTTGAGGTGGTGGAGAATGGGAGGTGGAATTTTAATAGACTGCTTGAACTATTACCAGAAGGATTTAGAACTACATATAGTTGAGAAAGTTACCCCTCCAGTACATCAAAATGTGCTTGATATTCCTTTTTGGATGCTGGAAACTAGAGGGCATTACAGTGTCAAATCTGCTTGGGAATATCTCAGAAGAAGGAATGATCCAAGGGTGGCTTATAAAATGATTTTGGCGAAAGGACTTCCATTTAAAATTTCCTTTTCATGTGGAAGGTATGGAAGGCTAGGTTGCCATTAGATGATTTTATGAGAAGGCTGGGGTACTTCATGCCTTCTAAGTGTTGGTGTTGCGCAAATCCTTCTCAAGAATCACTGGTCCATCTGTTTTTTACTTCTAAGGCTGCCAGTATTGTGTGGAAGTCTTTCCTGAGTAGAGGTGGGATTTCTATGGATGGACTGACCTTCCACCAGGCTATAACTAAGTGTTGGACATCACAATTTATACAAAGAATCAAGCCTATTCTACAGGCAGTACCAGCTTGTATTATATGGGAATTGTGGAAAAGAAGAAATATCTTGAAATATGGTGATATTGTGTCAGTTAGTAGGGTAATTTACCAAGTTTCCACAAGCCTCCAATCACTGGTGCAATTGAGGAAGCCAGGTTTGAGGATACCTCATAAGTGGCTTGACTTATTGCATATGCTAGAACACTATACTCCAAGATTGAAGTATGAAAAGGTTACATGGGAGTTTCCTGAGGAGGGGTGGATAAAAGTAAATACAGATGGAGCATCGAGGGGCAACCTAGGGAGATCATCGATTGGTTTCTGTATAAGGGATCACAAATGGGACCTTATCTATGCTACTGGAAGGGAGATCAAAGAAGGAACAAACTATGAAGCAGAGTCAGTATCTATACTGGAGGCTTTAAGGATGTGCAAGGCACAGAATCACACAAGAATCTGGCTCCACACTAGTTCACTCTTGATGAAAAACATAATAGAATGCAGTTGGAAGCCAACTTGGTATATTACAGATTATGTGAAGGATATTAGGAGTTTGATGGATGAGGTTGAAATAATGGTATCATACATTTATAGAGAGGGAAACAAATTGGCTGATCACCTAGCCAATGTAGCTCTAGATGATGGGGAGATAGAGTGTTATGATTTCTGGGACTTAGATTCTCATGGTAGGAGGATAATTAATGAAGACAAAATACAATGCCCATGTATAAGAGTCAGAGTTGCAAAGAATTAGATTGTGAAGAGGGGAGAGCAGAGGGGAGTAATGGAGGAGGCAGTCTAGCAAATTACCATGCTCAAATCTGGTATGAGGAGGGCATGGTAACACAGTTTTTCACTAACTTGGTTTTTGTTTTTGCAGGTACATTTTTTGTGTTGTTGTTACAAGTTTTAATAGAATCCCATTTGGTGATATTAATGCTTAGCATTCAGCCCAATGGGAGGATATTTAACTTGGGCAATAGTACAGTAGTCAGGAGCCTCAAGAAGCTATCAGAAAGTGTCCCAACATTGCCCAGAATGTTTAAGAGAATTGGGCAATTTAACTTAGATGACACAGGAATTTGGAAGGAACACAACAAATCTAAAAAATATAAAGCAAAGTTGTCTAGAAATTTTAAGAGAATTAGACAGCAGGAAGCATGAGTCAGAAGTGTGTTAGAAGGTGGAAAATTCTCATGGATAGATACACTGCCCAAAATGTTTAATAGAATTGGGCAGTGTGGTGGAAGGGATACAGGGAGTCAGGCAATCATAGGTGCAGTTCAATATGGACATTTGTTGATCACATCTACTCAAAAATACTGCACAGTGGATAAAGTAAAATATCACGTTGGTATTAGGGGTACTAACAATACTCATGTAGGATGCATAAACAACAATCTAGACCAGGAAAATGTAGTATACTGGATTGGTGTTGGAAGATGGAAATTTATGCAAGGAGGTGCAGCTGAATTGAGGAAGATATATAGGGGTACATGGAGGTATGGAAAGAGGATAGAAGAGTTAGGAAGTATGGGCCAAAAGAAGGGCAAGGTTCAGGAAGAAAACTGCAAAACAAATCAGCTGCAAATGGTACAATATACTAGTAAACCCTGGTGTATTTCCATGATGCAAATCTGGAGCATGGAGGATATAAGGATATGGGGGCATGAATCTTGGGAACACATAGGTAATCATAATGATAACAAAACAGGAAACACATGGAGGGGAAATGTGGAGATGAAGAAAATGGCAAGGGCCTTGGTGAGGGATTTGAAATTTTGGCAAAGTCAATATCATCAAATCCTTTTGGAGGAGATGGTATTGACAAAAACTCTCACTAACCTTGTTTTCTTTTTTGCAGGAAATGTTAGTGTACTCTTGCCTTGCCTCCTAATACGAATTCTATAGCACTATGTTCTCACTCCTTTGAAGAGGGAATAGAGGCATGCACAAGCATGAGAAATGACAGCTGGAACATAAGGAAACACTGGAATTTGAGCACTTTTATGGGCAAAAATCTGGTCTACTAGATTTAATACTCAATGCTACAAGATTATATCAATTGTGAGCATTCACATTATACAAAGGCCTCAGCAAGAAACAAAGAGACAGTTCACGAAAAGGAAGGCAAATACAACACACTAAGATATGCATCTTCTCAGGTATGGATCGTATGGCAACTTAAATAGGAGGAAATGAGTACATTTAGGACTCAAAGTTGGGCATGGCAGGTTAGTAGGAGACTGCAGAAGGAAGGACAACCAACGGCTAAAAGGAATCATCAATGGAAATCTCCCAGAAATGTTTGCAAAATCAGTACAACCTATGGGTTGGCCAACATGTTTAGCATAGGTTTTGGGAGGTACTGGCAATTATACTCATATGCATATAACAGGACCAACATCTTGAGGATCATAGGGATGCAATCAATGTCTACATGCATACAATCTCAAGAGATCTAGGCAGAAACACGTAATCAAAGGAGAGGTGGCTATAAATGCAAAATCTGGGCAGTGGCTACATGGTTGCGAGGCTATTTGTGCAATAAGCGGAATTTTCAGCTACACTCACGCAACAAAAAGCTACATGGGCTAGTTATAACTTATATAAATTGCATTAGTCTTCATGTACTATCAGTGTTGGGAACTATACTCAACATTGGTATTAGGGGTTATGTAATTCTCATAATTTATCTCTTACAATTGTTAGGCTCTCATGACACTACGTTCTTTTATTTTATATATATAATAAAAAAACTAGCCCTAGGCTATGCCTAGTGGATTGCTTTAAAAAAATACCCAAAATTCACTCTCCAATTATGAAGCCCTCAATCCCCAAATTTCTAGCTCATATCCCTAATTAGATGTTGAATAAATCCATGGATTCATGAAATATACCTTTATGGGTTAGAATCACTTACCCCAACGTTGCTCCTTGAAATCCTTCAAAAATCGCCTCTCTCCCGAGTTCCTCAAGTCCAAAATTGAAAATGGAGAACAAAACCTCGAGCTGGGATTTTTCTGTCCAGCAAAACTGCACCTGCGGTCCTAGTTCCACACATGTGGAACTGTATCTGTGAATAGGGCTCCGTTTCTATGGAAATTCATTAAAAAGGCGGGATCCACTCCTACGATCATCTAACCGCATCTACGGCCATCACATATGCGGGAACCAAGCCGCACCTGCGATCCAACTGCACATCTTCACCTCACCATCCGCTTCTGGGACCTCGCACCTACGGTTCCCACTCCGCAGGTGCGGAAACACCGGCATCAACAGCTTCAGCTACATTTTTCCAACTCCAAACACTCTGATAACTACCCGAAATCACCCTGAGGCCTTCGGGACCACAACAAAACATACCAACATACCCAATAACATCATACGAACTTAGTAGAATCTTCAAATCACCTCCAACAATATCAAAAACACGAATTACACACGGATTCAAGCCTAATAGACTTTGAAATTTTCGAATTCTACAACCAACGCCAAAACCTATCAAATCAAGTCGGCCTCAAATTTTTCACACAAGTCATAAATGACACCACAGACATAGTCAAACTTTCAAAAATCCAATCCGACCCCGATATCAAGATTTCCACTGCCGGCCAAAATTGCCAAAATTCCAAGATTCGCTAATTCAATCCTAATTCTACCACAGACCTCCAAATCACATTTCAGACGCGTTCCCAAGTCCAAAATCACCTAACAAAGCTAACTGAACCATCAAAATTCAAATTTGAGGTCGTTTACACATAAGTCAACATCCAGTCAACTTTCTCAACTTAAACCTTCTCACAAGAGACTAAGTGTCTCAATTCACTCTGAAATCACTCGGGACCCGAACCAACTAATCTGATAAGTCATAATACAGTTGTAGAATAAAAAAGAAGCAAAAAATGGGGAACGGAGCTACAACTCTTAAAACGATTGGTCGGGTCGTTACAATTCCTTTACCCCACAATCAATCCCCACTTTAATAGGCCACCCACAAATACTCCACAACCTCCCTACCACCTATATTAGTACATGAATGCATAAATAACAACCCTTCTTCTCAAAACATTCCTCCTCATTACCTATTCCCAAACAGAATTTCGAAATTGAAGGCTAGGGATGGAATCTTACCTCGTAGTTGAAGACCTTGTGAGTATTCCTTGTGAATTCTCCAACTTTCGTGCAAGGATTGATGAAAAATTATCTTAGGGACTTCTCTTATCACTTTACGACACTTCTTCTATCTAGAAATACCAGATTTTCTCTATACAAATAGTCCTTAACGTCTACATATCGAAAAACGGTTGGGTTATAAAACTAGAAAATAGACCCTCTGAACACAGATCTGCGGTCGTAGAGTGGAACACAAAATAGGTCTGCGGTCCGTGAAATGGGCCACATAAGCGATGCCAAAAATTGGGTTGCTCGGGTCAGGTATGCGGCTGATCTGCAGTTCGCAGATCGGTTCTACGGTCGCATAATAGACCGCAGAACCTCTTCCCAAAGTTTTCTCTTGCTAGTTCTACGACGGATGTGCGGCCCGCAAAACCACTACGCGATCGCATAGTTGACCGCAAAACGACCTCCAAAATTGGCCTTTTTTTTTATTCACTTCGCGGAGGATCTGCGGTTCGCGGAGTAGTTCTGTAGTTGCATAATGGACCGCAGAAACACCCCGGTCTGTAACAATTTTTATTCAACTCCCCAATCATCAAACACATAAGCCTACCTTGGCATCATGAAACACCAGGTTCTTGGTGAAATTTTTACGGGGACTTACAGTGTTCTAGAATTTGTTTATGATTTTGCTTACCATTGAGACACTTTTACTTTATATTTTACTTAAATCATACGTATCTACGATTTTTGATGCATTGATATCTCCATCTAATAAGATACATGATTTCAAAAATAATAAAATGAACAATTAAGTTGGTGGTTCACCGTTAGCTTGTCTAACGGCGACGTCGGGCGCCATCATGACCTATAGTGGGTTTTAGGCCATGAAAAAACCAATTATACATACCATAATTGGACTTATTACCAATGGAACATCATCACCTTTATTCTTTTATGCAATGGATCCAACTTAGAAATGTTTTTAGGCAACTCCATGTCATCAACTTGTAAATAAGGATCAAAATAGTCAAAAGGTTCAACAACATAGAAATTAACATTAACACCCCATAAATTTGGCTCAGGTATGGACGTGTTAAATGAGTAGTAATGTTACATTTTAGACATGCGAAGTTATATTCAGATGAGCATGGGTGTAAATATTTGTTTTAGAATCAAGATGGAGAATGAGGTGCACAAGATTCGACAAAATCGACTAAGTTTACAAAAGGTCCGTCATCCAGCAGGATTTTGTGAAAATGTGTAAGGAATTTTGGAAAACTCAAATCATAAAAGTTGTAGGCCATTGAAATAGATTTCCAACGATATATTATGGAGCCCGAACGGATCTCTGTGAAAAATTTTACGTGCATTTTACAGAGGGGTGCGCAATATGCGCGCCCAAAGGGTCACGTGCGCGGCCGCGCACTTGTGGCAGTGCTACTGCCATTTTGCACAATCAGGTGCAGGGGGGGGCGCACTTTGGGGGTCATTTTAACTCCCTACTTCGTCCCCAACACCCCCAAATCACAAAAACTTGCTCTAGGAAGGGGAGCTCTCAAAACAATTTACTCCTTAAAGGTCCCTCCACCATCCAAGGTAAGTTCTAACGGTGATTCTAAGTTTATTTCAATTTCCCTACATCTTATTAACATGGGTAAACCCTCCATATCATTAGATATTCTATTGGGACATCATTGTTGAGAGAAGGAACCCTAGAACTCGAATTAAAGGGGATTGAACTTCAAAAAGGTAATGTCTTCATCCTCTAATTGATTCTAGCATTAGATTAATTATTATAGACTCTAGTTCATGAGATATGAGTTGATGGGTTTGATAAAAAAGCATGAACGGATTATAAGTTTGGGTTGTTGATTGTTGACTATTGGTTAAGGGTGTTTTTTACCTTATGGGTGATGAAGAATGATGTTGATTATAACATTTGAGACTGTACAATTTATCTAGGAGCACGAGAATGGGTTATTGGGTGTAGAAACACCATTAATAAGAACTATGAAGCTTTATTCTCACCAAGTGTTTGATAAAATGCTTAAGTGACCAAAACATGAGTATCATAGCTAATATGGAATCCCTTTGACTTGTATTGCTATAGATTAAAGTTTAAAGGGTTGACAAACGCTGTATTATGCTCAAGAGTGGGAATTTAAGGTATGTGAGGCTAACTCTCTATGTATGGGAATGTTAATGATTCTCCCTACACTATGTTTCTTTTACCACGTTACTAATTGCCTCAGAAATATAGTTAAGCCTAGTTCTATGAATAGTTGCAGAACTTCTATTCTCTAGCTTCGTAACTCGTTCATGACTTTCATTCTAAACGTTGTGAAATTAGTGTGTAATCAATATAGACTTGGGTTTGATTCCCATGAGTCTCAGTCTAGAGTACTCAGCATGTCATAAACATTTGAAGTTTCAATTTTCATAATTTGTTCATTAATACATGTCTCATTCTAGCTCTATCCAGCATTCAAGTATCAAGTAACTCAGTATGGTTCTGTATTTCAGCATCATATATTTCAGTATGATTCTCAGTTCCTGAATGTTGAACACCTTTATTTGGGCCTGAGGCCCTAGTTTACATGTTTTATGCATACTTGGGTCTGAGGCCGTAGTTTATGCTTTATGCATGTTTGGTCCTAAGGCCGTAGTTTAATCTTTATGCATTTTTAGGCATGAGGTCGTAGTTATGTATACGTATACTTGGGCCCGAGGCCGTAGCTTATTCAGATAAACAGGTTGTTCATCATTCAGAAGAGAGAGTATTCAATTCAATTATTAGTTATCATTTCAGTTACCAGTTATCAGTTATCAGTTATCATTTCAGTTTCAGTTTAAATAGTTATCATTTCAGTTATCAATTATCAATTATCAATTCTCAGTAATCAGTTTAGTTTCAGTTTCAGCATTTATAATTCTTTCTTTCAATTTCTTTACATACCAATGCAATTCAAATGTACTTACGTCCCTTTTCCCCGGGGCCTGCATCTCACAATGCAGGTAATGATTTACAGGTTGGCGATTCAGAGCGCTAAGATTCTCGTACCAGCTATTTGGTGATCCCTAGTTCTTTCGGAGCATTTTCATTACCTTACAGTCTTCAGTATTTTCAGACAGTCATTGTTTTTAGTACTTCACTAGAGGCTTCATAGACTAGAGTAACAGTTAGACAGAGTCATATGCATTTAAGGTTAAGCAATGTTGCAACATATATGTTTCAGGCCTATATTAGTGTTTTCGCATTTGATTTATATCATTTAGACTTTCAGTATATCAGCATGTGTTAGTTTATCTTCCGCGTTCAGTACGTTATGATATCACATGTTGACTCAGCCAGCCAGTTGGTTCTCTCGGTCACATGTAGTCAGGCACCGTGTGCCATGTTACGTCCAGGCCCAGGTTCGGGGCACGACAAAGCTTGGTATAAAAGCACTAGGTTCAAGAGTCCTAGGGAGTCTATGAAGCCGTGTCCTGTGGACTTTCCTTTATATGTGTGTTCCGGCCACCCGAAATCCCACATTTAGGCCGTGATGGCGTCTAACTTTGAACCCGCTAGACAAGCTAACATTTTTGGCTAAATTTACTATTTTCTTAATTACATCCCAGAACCGGTACCACAATCTCACGAACAGTCTAAGATTTACTAAAAGAAACAGTCTGAAACAAAGTGTATACAACTATCTTGGAAGTACAAGAAAAAGACAGAAAAGGGAATGGAATAAGAGGTGACGCCAAGGCCTGCGGACGCCTGCAAGACTACCTCAGTGTCGCCGTGGACTGAAGGATACTCCCTTGCTCAATGTCCACTGGGTCCGGCATTGTAATCTGCACAACATAAAGAAGTGCAGGTGTAGCATCAGTACAACAGACCCCATGTACTGAGTAAGTGCCGAGCCTAACCTCAACGAAATAGTGACAAGGCTAGCACACGACAAAAAATAACACCTGTGCAATTCAATAATATAACAGGAAATAATGACAGGATATAAGCAAGAAAATACAACAACGAGGGATAACATGGTGGGATGAAGGGCAACAACTATCTGAAACAACAGAACAACATAACAGTTGAAATGTAAAAATAACAGCAGGAAGTACAACTCTGAACAAGTAAATAAACAGAAACGGCACGACATGTCCCCTCGTGCAATAACCTCACAATCACTCGGCACAGAATGTCCCCTTGTGCATAAATAATAATCACTCGGCACGGAATGTCCCCTCGTGCATAAACTCACAATCACTCGGCACGGAATGTCCCCTCGTGCATAAACTCACAATCACTCGGCACGGAATGTCCCCTCGTGCATAAAT
Organism: Nicotiana undulata; assembly: GCA_005239495.1. Taxonomy (NCBI): domain Eukaryota; kingdom Viridiplantae; phylum Streptophyta; class Magnoliopsida; order Solanales; family Solanaceae; genus Nicotiana; species Nicotiana undulata. The sequence goes on from MDKH01067385.1 coordinate 47,755, forward strand.
AGTAATAACTCGGCACGGAATGTCCCCTCGTGCGTAAATAACAAATGATCACTCAGCACGGAATTTCCCCTCGTGCATAACCTCACGATCGCACGGAATGTCCCCTCGTACATAACATATGTAAAAGCAACAACTGACAAGAAAGGCAATAATAAGAAACCTCAAATGTAAAGAAATAATCAACAAGTATTCTACCGTCCTGACAAGGGACTCAGCTATAACCAATCTCGCTCTGAAGTATAATTTTAACGAATGATCCTCAACCGGGCGAATAATCAATAACAATCTACATCATGAAATGCCCTCAATGTATCACTTCCATAACAACAATTAATTCATTACACAGAGAATATAAAAGAACATTATATAAATCATCAAGTTCGACTCACGGACATGCTCGACCACAACATATAGGTACCCGTCACCTCACATGTACATTGGACATGAATTAACACATAGCAAATAAGACTTTATACATATTCCCTCAAGCTAAGGTTAGGCCAAACACTTACCTCGGCTCCAAGAATGCAAATCAAGCCTCTAGCACCTCTTTTCCTCTCGAACTCGACTCCGGAACGATCGTATCTAGACATAATAACATCAATAATTACTCAACAATTCAATTCCAAAGCCTAATTATAGATTTCTCAACATTCTTCCAAAAATTTTGAAATTCGACCCCGGGCCTGCTTGGTCCAAACACGAGGTTCGGACCAAAACTCGATCACCCATTCCCCCACGAGCCCGAATATACAATTTGTTTTGAAATCCGACCCTAAAACGAGGTCAAATTCCCAAAAATTCGAAAAGCCCTAACTCGACCCAAACTACCAATTTCTACCCTTTAATCCCATGATTTTAGGCCTAGAATCTAATAATTGATGATGAAAATGGAGGAGGATGGAGTTAAGATTACTCACCTATGAAGCTATGGTGAAGAAGCTCTTCAAAAATGGCCCAAGGAGGTGGGGAGGAGAAGAAGGTAGTGAAAAATATAAAAATCCCGTAATGAGTATTCTGATTCTTTGAACTTTTTAATAACTGTGCAAAATTACCTTACGCGATCGCAGAGCTTAATGAACCCCCTGCTATGTGATCACGAGAGAAGAGATGCGATCTCAAAGTGGACTGGACGCGTCAAACCAAGCCTGTTTCTTACCAAATTTCACTGGTAGTACATAATAAACATATTGAACCTGTTCCGGGCTCCGGAACCATAATACGGGCCCGATTACACAGGTCTCACATCCAATTTCATTTTCAAAAGCCTTTATATTTTTCAGAAAATAATTTTCTTTAACAATTCATTTCTCGGATTGGGACCTCGGAATTTGATTCTGGGCATACGCCCAAGTCCCATATTTTCCTACGGACCCTCCGAAACAATCAAATCACGGGTCCGAGTCTGTTTATCAAAATGTTGACCAAAGTCAACTTTATTCAATTAATTATTATAAATTCAACATTTTATCAATTTGTTTCTACATAAAGGCTTTTCGGCTACGCGCCTGGGCTGCGCACGTGCATCGAGGTGAGATAAACGGGGGCTTTCAAGGCCTCGGAATACAGATTTAGTTAAAATTACACAGGATGACCTTTTGGGTCATCACAATCTCCACCTCTAAATCAAACGTTCGTCCTCGAACGTACATATAATAGTACTTGAATCGGGGAAAAGATGGGGATATCGGCTCCGCATATCGGACTCGGACTCCCAGGTAGCTGCCTCAACAGGCTGACCTCTCCAATGAACACGAACCGAAGGATAACTCTTCGATATCAACTGACGAACTTGCCGAGCTAATATGGATATCAGCTCCTCCTCATAAGTCAAATCCTTGTCCAACTGGACACCACTGAAATCAAGTACATGAGATGGATCCGCAATATACCTCCGGAGCATAGATACATGAAACACCGGGTGCACGGCTGATAAACTCGGCGGCAAAGCAAGTCTATAGGCCACCTCTCCTACCTTATCTAGAATCTCAAATGGAGCAATGTACCTAGGGCTCAACTTGACCTTTTTTCCAAACCTCATCACGCCCTTCATGGGCGACAGCCGAAGAAATACTCGGTCTCCTATCATAAATGCCAAATCTCGAACCCTGCGATCCGCATAACTCTTCTTCCTGGACTGAGCTGTACGAAGTCTCTCTTGAATGATCTTCACCTTGTCCAAGGCATCCTGGACTAACTCAAAACCCAACAATCTATCCTCGGCTCGAACCACCCAACTGGCGACCGACACCGCCTACCATACAACGCCTCATACGGAGCCATCTGAATGCTCGACTAATAGATGTTGTTGTAGGCAAACTCAGCTAAAGGCAAGAACTGGTCCCATGAACCTCCAAAGTCAATGACACACGCTCATAGCATATTTTCCAAGATCTGAATAGTACGTTCGGATTGTCCGTCCGTCTGAGGATGAGACGTTGTGCTCAAATCGACCCGTGTGCCCAACTCACACTGAAATACTCTCCAGAAATAGGAGGTAAACTAAGTACCTCGGTCAGATATAATGGACACAGGAACACCTTGCAATCGAACAACCTCTCTCTTGTAGATCTTGGCCAACTTCTCTGAAGAATACGAAACCGATACATGAATGAAGTGTGCTGACTTGGTCAGCCTATCCACAATGAACCACACTGCGTCAAACATCCTCTGAGTCTGTGGGAGCCCAACTACAAAATCCATGGTGATACGCTCCAACTTCCACTCGGGAAGCTCAATCTGCTGCATCAAACCCTCGGGTCTATGGTGATCGTACTTAACCTGCTGACAGTTCAAGCACCGAGCCACATATGCCACAATGTCCTTATTCATCCTCCGCCATCAATAATGTTGTCGCAAGTCCTAATACATCTTTGCAGCGCCCGGATGAATGGAATACCTGGAACTATGGGCCTCCTGCAATATCAACTCACGAATACCATCAACATCAGGCACACAAATACGGCCCTGCATCCTCAGAACTCCCTCATCATCAACTGCGACCTGCTTGGCACCTCTGTGCTGGACCGTATCTCTTAGAACACATAAATGACGATCATCATACTGCCTGGCCTGAATACGATCATACAATGAAGAACGGGCCACAGTATGGGCCAAAACACTGCCAGTCTCAGAAACCTCCAATCTCATAAATCGGTTGGCCAAAGCCTGAACATCCAATGCAAACGGTCGCTCTCCGACTGATAGATAGGCAAGACTACCCATGTTGGCTGACTTCCGACTCAAAGCATCGGCCACCACATTGGCCTTCCCCGGATGATATAAGATGGTAATATCAAATCCTTCAACAGCTCTAACCATCTCCTTTGCCTCATATTCAACTCCTTCTGCTTGAATAGGTACTGCAAACTCTTATGATCTGTGAACACCTCACAGGACACACCATATAGATAATGCCTCCAAATCTTCAACGCATGAACAATAGCTGCTAACTCCAAATCGTGAACTAGATAGTTCTTCTCATGAACCTTCAACTGACGTGAAGCATAAGCTATAACCTTGTCATCCAACATCAACACCGCACCAAGCCCAACCCGTGAAGCATCACAATACACGATATAAGGCCCTTAACCTGTAGGCAAAACTAATACCGGTGTCGTGGTCAAGACTGTCTTGAGCTTCTGAAAACTCGCCTCACACTCATCAGACCACCTGAACTGGGCACCCTTCTGAGTCAACCTGGTCATCGGGGATGCGATAGATGAAAAGCCCTCCACAAATCGGCGATAATAACCTGCTAAGCCCAAGAAGCTCCGTATCTCTGTAGCTGAGGTGGGTCTAGGCCAATCCCTGGCTGCTGAAATCTTCTTGGGATCCACTTGAATACCCTCTGATGATACCACATGGCCTAGAAATGCAACCGAACTCAACCAGAACTCACACTTGGAAAATTTGGCATACAACTGACTATCCCTCAGAGTTTGGAGGACGAATCGCAGATGCTGCTCATGCTCCTCTCGGCTACGGGAGTATATCAAAATATCATCCATGAAAAAAATAACGAACGAGTCCAAATAGGGCCTGAACACTCGGTTCATCAACTCCATAAAAGCAGTGGGGGCATTAGTCAACCAAAATGACATCGCCAAGAACTCATAATGCCCATACCGATTGCGAAAGGCTGTCTTAGGGACATCAGACGCCCTAATCCTCATCTGATGGTAACCGTATTTCAAATCTATCTTGGAAAACACTGTAGCACCATGAAGCTGGTCAAATAGATTATCAATCCTCGGCAAGGGATACGTATTCTTAATAGTAACCTTGTTCAACTACCGATAGTCAATACACATCCTCATTGAGCCATCTTTCTTCTTAACATACAATACTGGATCACCCCAAGGAGAAACATACCTAATAAAGCCTTTATCCACCAAATCCTACAACTGATCTTTCAACTCCTTCAACTCTGGCGGGGCCATACGATACGGCGGAGTAGAAATGGGCTGAGTGCCCGGAGCCAACTCAATGCAAAAATCAATATCTCTGTCGGGTGGAATACACGGCAGGTCAGCAAGGAATACCTCTGGAAACTCACGAACCACGGGCACAGACTCCATAGAAGGAACCTCAGCACTAGAATCACGAACATAGGCCAAATAGGCCAAACAACCCTTCTCGACCATGCACCGAGCCTTCATATATGAAATAACCCTACCGGAAGAATGACTAAGAGTCCATCTCCACTCTAAGCGAGGTATTCCTGGCAAGGCCAAGGTCACCATCTTGGCATGACAGTCCAGAATAGCATGATAGGGGGATAACCAATCCATCCCCAATATAACATCAAAGTCAACCATATCAAGAAGCAAAAGATCAACCTGAGTCTCCAGACCACGAATAACCACTAAGCACGAATGGTAGACTCGATCTACCACAATAGAATCACCCACCAGTGTAGACACATATACATAAGTACTCATGGAATCACGGGGCATACTCAGATAAGGGGCAAAATATAAAGACACATAGGACAATGTAGACCCTGGATCAAATAAAACCGAAGCATCTCGGCTGCAAACTGAAACCCTACCTGTAATAACTACATTAGAGGCCTCAGCCTCATGCCTGGTAGGAATAGCATAGCATCGGGGGGGAGCCCCTCCAAGCCGAACATCTCTGGGTCGACCTACTGCGGGCTGGCCTCTACCTCTCGTGGCATGTCCTCCACCTCTAATAGTCTGGCCTCCACCTCTAGCACCTCGACCTCCACCCCTAGTTGGCTGAGGGGATGGGGGTGCACCTGATGCGAGAACCATAGCACGGGAACCCTGATACTGAGGACCACCAAAACCTCGAGGGCAAAACTTGGAAATGTGCCCCGTACCACCGCAAGTGAAGCAAGACCTCGGCTGCTGAGAATACTGACCCTGGAACTGTCCCTGGCGACCAGAATGACCACCCTGAAAGTTCTAAATCGGCAGTGCACTGATGGTGCACTGCGAAATACCTGAAGCGCCGACTGGTAAGGTCTAGGAGGACGCCCTCTACCAAAGGAATCTCTGCCTCCAGATGAGGAACCACTGAACCAGCCGAAATAACGAGGTATCTTGTCAGACCCCTGACCACCGCCCTGTGATAAGACCATCTCAATATGCCTGGCCACATCGGGCGCATCCTGAAAAGAGATATCAGTACCTGTCTCCCTGGCCATCTGAAGTCTGATAGGTTGAGCTAGACCCTCAACAAACCTCCTCACCCTCTCACGATCAGTGGGGAGTATCATGATAGCATGTCGGGAAATAGTCTCTCCACCAAGTCTTGGCGGTACCAGAAAGACAAAAAGTAGCAAAATCGACCCCATTGGTCTCCACAATGCCCATGTTCTGAAGAACCTCATAGCAACTGTCCAAGTAATCCTGGGGATCCTCTGCTGGTGCACCAGTAAAAGTAGTAGGAAATAGCTTGGTGAACCGATCCAATCTCCATAGGGCATCAGCAGACATAGCTGCTCCCTCAACTGCCGGTGCTACAATACCCTGCTGAGCTGCTCCAGCTGTCTAAGGTGCTGGAATCTGGAGCTGAGTGGCTAACTACTCTGGTGTGCGAGTAGCAAGAGTCTAGGGCCCTCCCCCAGCCTGAGAGACGGCTGGTGCAGTAGGAAGAAGACCGGCCTGAGCCACGTTCTCCATAAGTCCCACTAAGCGAACAAAAGCGTCCTGAAGAACCGGGGTGGCAATGAACCTCTCTATGACCTGAGCTGGTCCAATTGGAATCGTCTGATCAGGAACCTCACCGGCAAAGTCTACCTATGGGTCCTCTACTGGGGTTGCTGCTCTGGGATGAGCCCTGCCCATGCCTCGGCCTCTAACACGGCCTCGTTCTCGGCCCCTCGTAGGAGCTGCAACAGGAGGATCGGGCTGATGATCAGTAGATGAGGAAGCACGCGTTCTCTCCATCTGCGAGAGAGTAGAATAGAAACTCGATTAGCATTTAGAATTCAAATCGCACGACAGAGAAGAAGAAATGTGAAGTTATTCCTAACTTTGCAGCCTCTAGGGGATAAGTACAGACGTCTCTGTACCGATCCCTCAGACTCTACCAAGTTTGTCCGTGAATTGTGAGACCGAAGCAAACTAGGGCTCTGATACCAACTTGTCATGACCCGAAATCCCACTTTTAGGCCGTGATGGCGTCTAACGTTGAACCCACAAGAAAAGCCAATGTTTTTGGCTAAATTTACTATTTTCTTAATTACATCCCAAAACCGGTACCAGAATCTCACGAACAGTCTAAGATTTACTAAAAACAACGGTCTGAAACAAAGTGTATACAACTGTCTTAGAAGTACAAGAAAAAGACAAAAAAGGAATGGAATAAGAGGTGACGCCAAGGCCTGCGGACGCCCGCACGACTACCTCAGTGTCGCCGTGGACTGAAGGATACTCCCTCGCTCAATGTCCACTGGGTCCGGCGTTGTAATCTGCACAACATAAAGAAGTGCAGGTGTAGCATCAGCACAACCGACCCCATGTACTGAGTAAGTGCCGACCCTAACCTCGGCGAAGTAGTGACGAGGCTAGGACACGACAACAAATAACGCCTGTGCAATTCAATAATATAACAGGAAATAATGACATGATATAAGCAAGAAAATACAACAACGGGGGATAACATGTTGGGGATGAAGGGCAACAACTATCTGAAACAACATAACAAGATAACAGTTGAAATGTAAAAATAACAGCAGGAAGTACAGCTCTGAACAAGTAAATAAACGAAAACGGCACGGCATGTCCCCTCGTGCAATAACCTCACAATCACTCGACACAGAATGTCCCCTCGTGCATAAATAATAATCACTCGGCACGGAATGTCCCCTCGTGCAATAACCTCACAATCACTCGACACAGAATGTCCCCTCGTGCATAAATAATAATCACTCGGCACGGAATGTCCCCTCGTGCGTAAATAAAAAATGATCACTCGGCATGGAATGTCCCCTCGTGCATAACCTCACGATCACTCGGCACAGAATGTCCCCCCGTGCATAACATATGTAAAAGCAATAATTGACAAGAAAGGCAATAATAAGAAATCTCAAATGTAAAGAAATAATTAACAATTCTACCGTCCCGGTAAGGGACTCAGCTATAACCAATCTCGCTCTGAAGTATAAGTTTAACGAATGATCCTCAACCGGGCGAATAATCAATAACGATCTACATCATGAAATGCCCTTAATGTATCACTTCCAGAACAACAATTAATTCATTACACAGAGAATATCAAAGAACATTATATAAATCATCAAGTTCAACTCACGGGCATGCTCGACCACAACATATAGGTACCCGTCACCTCACCTATACATTGGACATGAATTAACACATAGCAAATAAGACTTTATACTTATTCCCTCAAGCTAAGGTTAGGCCAAACACTTACCTCGGCTCCAAGAATGCAAATCAAGCCTCTAGCACCTCTTTTCCTCTCGAACTCGACTCCGGAACGATCGTATCTAGACATAATCGACTCAATAACATCAATAATTACTCAACAATTCAATTCCAAAGCCTAATTATAGATTTCCCAATATTCTTCCAAAAACTCCGAAATTCGACCCCAGGCCCGCTTGGTCCAAACACGAGGTTCAGACCAAAACCCGATCACCCATTCCCCCACGAGCCCCAATATACAATTTATTTGAAATCCGGCCCTAAAACGAGGTCAAATTCCCAAAATTTTGAAAAGCCCTAACTCTACCCAAAACCCAAATTTATACCCTTTAATCCCATGATTTTAGGCCTAGAATCTAATAAATGATGATGAAAATGGAAAAGGATGGAGTTAAGATTACTTACCTATGAAGCTACGGTGAAGAAGCTCTTCAAAAATGGCCCAAGGAGGTGGGGACAAGAAGAAGGTAGTGAAAACTATCAAAATCCCGTAATGAGTATTCTGATTTTTTGAACCTTTTATTAACTGGGCAAAATTACCTTACGCGATCGCAGAGCTTAATGAACCGCCTGCTACGCGATCACGAGAGAAGAGGTGCGATCGCAAAGTGGACTGGAAGCGTACCTACGCGATCGCGAACCAAGACACGCGTTCGCACTGAATAATTGCTACCCAGCCCCCAGCCCCACAGTAGACCTATGCGATCGCGACTATAGGGGTGTGTTCGCATAGAGATAAAACCCTAAGGCTCCGCGTTCGCACCCAGCTCTTTGCGATCGCTTAGAGCAAATCAACCCTCAGCCCAAAATGAACACTGTGATCGCGTGCCTCACATTGCGATCGCGAAGAGGAAATTACTAGACACCAGAAAACAGCTAACACACCAGATTTGTCATCCCTTTATGCACTCCGACACCTACCCGAAACTCACCCGAGCCCTCGGAGCTCAAAATCAAATGTACACACAACGTCAAAAACCTCCTACGGACTTATTCGAGTAATTAAACCATCAAAATAACATCATAAACGTCAAATTAAACCTCAAAATCCATTGAAATTCTCGAAACTTCATTAACTTTAAAATTTTCCATTTTTAGTCTGATTCACGTCAAACCAAGTCCGTTTCTTACCAAATTTCACTGGTAGTCCATAATAAATATATTGAACATGTTCCGGGCTCCGAAACCATAATACGGGCCCGATAACATAGGTCTCACGTCCAATTTCATTTTCAAAAGCCTTTATATTTTTCAGAAAACAATTTTCTTCAACAATTCATTTCTCGGACTTGGGACCTCGGAATTCAATTCCGGGCATACGCCCAAGTCCCATATTTTCCTACGGACCCTCCGGGACCGTCAAATCACGGGTCCGGGTCCGGGTCTGTTTATAAAAAATGTTGACCAAAGTCAACTTTATTCAATTAATTATTGTAAATTCAATATTTTATCAATATTTTTCCACATAAAGGCTTCCTGGATACTGGCCCAGGCTGCACACGCACATCGAGGTGAGATAAACAGGGGCTTTCAGGGCTTCAGAACACATATTTAGTTAAAATTACACGGGATGACCTTTTGGGTCATCACAAATGGTTAACTACCAAGAAATCCATGATTGTCTCACTTCTTTCTACTCTAGATCGTGCCATGAAGCTTCGCTAAACAGTTAACCTTCTGTTCCTATCGAATTCCATACGTATCTAATGCCCAAGCGACGGGCAAGAAAAACCCAAGCTTCTAAAGATGATGATTTCCCATTGGGGTATAATTATGGAGTAATAGGTTGGTAACAGATGAGACATGAGGTGATGTTAAAAGTGGGATGCAATGGGTAGTAGTACAGATTAGAGCATAACCTTATCATAAAGTACAAAAGTAGTTATCATGTTATATGGTTATCATTTTACCTCAATTACCAGTTATACAATCTTTCAGTTAGCAAGTTTATGGTTATTCAGGATGCCAGTTATCAGTTATTCAGTTACCAGATCTCCAATTTTTAGTGTATCAAAATTATGGTGACTGGTGAGTAAAAAGTAATGCCTATGAGTGCTAAAAGAATATGCAAGTAACAGTGATTATAGCAAAATCTTTGCATATTATAGGTCTGGATTAAGACCATAACTCACTGGATGGCGTAGGAAGTGATTTATCAAATAATGATATACTTTGAAGGACATGTTTGTGTGTGGTAGTGTATCTGTATGTGTTTTACCTCACAGAACAATTTCATTTTTATTCATGGAAATAGGGTTGCATGTTTGATGATGATAGTTCATATGTCAGACCCTACGGTGTAACAAGTTAAGAATTAGACCGAAACTGGCATAGAATTGGTCATTATAGTTTTGGACAGAAAAGAGCCTAAAGGCAAAACACCTAGGAGTCAGAAACATTTGATATACCTAATACGTGTCTTTGTACGATTCATGTATACGACTAAGAAGATATGGTGTACAAAAATGAGAACATATAGTAACCGATATTGAATTTCAAGGAATGATTTAATGTGTTTAGATTTATTCATATTAGAACTAGAAAGTACCACGTTAGTAAGTTGCTATAAGAAGTAGATATTATTGTGAGATATAGGATGTGACAATTCCCCTTAATTTATGTGACTAAGTGGATACCCCAAATGTTTATAATCTGATATTATTTTGAAGTATATAGAAAGTTAGGAGTTAGATATTCCAATTTTGTTTAAGACAAATAAAATTTCTCTAAGTGTGATCCATGGACATAGTTAAAAAAGAATGATAGAGTGCGGCAAAAGAATACGGTCTGATGATGAGGGAAGTTAGGAGTAACCTTATGTTTCACTTTAGTTATTCAAAGAAGGAGAAGAAAGTAAGATGCTAGCAGGTGGTTAGTAAAAGGATAGTAAGTAAGTTTTGAGTATATACAACAAATTAGCAATTTCAGCAGAGCTAGTAGGAGTACATTTTGATTTACTTAGTAAAGTTAACACTAATGAGTGGATGACAATTTGAAATACCGAACGCGTGTTAGAACCCAAAGATTTTAAGATAAACCTGAAGTACATAAATCAGCTAGGCAGTGAGAGAGAAAACTACAAAAGAATAGACTTTAAGAGTTATCGAAAAGGGGTTTCCCCAAGATTGACAGTGTGAGCAGAGCTATATCATTAAGACTGTGTTTGATAGTTGTGAATACATTGGCCTTCCATTTATATAAGTAATTTAGTTTTTCCTAGTAATAAAGATTGCTCAGAAGTAAGTTGAAAAATGAGTCGTCACTGACATAAAATGCAAAAAATTGCAAAAGATAAGAAAAGTTGTTCGGATCCCAAAAAAAGAGAAGGATCCGCAAGTACAAGACCTTAACCTTTATTCTAAGGGAGAGATGTGAAAATTGTCAGTGAGTCCAGTTGGAGATTTGAAACCCACATAGTTAGCATGGGATATAAAAAAACTATAAAATCATGCCCAATTATGTATCACGAGGGTAGTGCCATTGCACGAGACTCTAATTTTCAGAGTATAGACTTAGCTCACAACAATTATATAAGTGTTTTCAAGAAGTATCTTAAAAAGATAATCAAGTATGAGAAATACAACTCATGATTGAGGAAGACAATAGATATATAGTGAAACAATTTCACCGCTTAGCCAAGCAAGGAGTTCATCTTTCGGACTTCGAAGATGGTGGAGTTGTTGTCCAGAGCGGGACTGTTCCTCCTTAGTAGCCAAAGTTAAAGAGAAATAGATTGATGATACCTACAGGTTACAGCTTAAAGAGGGGATTCACAAGCATAAGATGATGGATTTTGAACAAGGGGGAGATGATGGTACTTTGAGGTACCAAGATAGACTGTGTATTCCATACATAGATGGGCTTAGAGAGTGGATTATGTTTGAAGCCCAGAATTTCAGGTATTCTATTTACTCAGGTACCACAAAGATGTATCATCGTCTTAAGGAGATTTATTGGTGGAACGACATGAAAAAGAATGTTGCAGACTTTATGGCCAAGTGATTGAATTATCAGTAAGTGAAAGTCGAGCAGCAGAAAGCCCAGTGTTTTACCACAGAATACACATATTTTGAATGGAGATGGTAAATATGGAATTTATATCTTGCTCAATTTGGAAGCATGATTTGATTAAGTGATTGTAAATCGACTTACCAAGTCAGCGCACTTCTTGCCAGTAAAGACTACAGATTCAATAGAAGATTATGCTAACTTGTACATTCAGGAAATCGTCTGATTGCATGGGACTCCATTGTCCGTCATTTTGGACCATGATGCTCAGTTTAAAATGAGCTTTTAGATGTTCTTTTAGAAAGGATTAGGCAAAAGTTTTTCATCCTCATAAAGATGGCCAGACAGAGCGCATTATTCAGACACTTGAGGATATGTCCTTGATGTTAAAAGTAATTGGGATGATCGCATACCTCTTATTGAGTTTGTTAATAATAACACCTAGCGTTCTAGTATCAAGATGGCACCATACGAGATATGGGCAGAGGTGTAGATCACCAATTGGGTAGTTCAAAGTTGGTGAAGCGGAGTTGTTGGGACCAAATTTGGTCTATCCGACTATGGAGAAAATCGAGTTGATTCAAGAGCGTATGAAGACGGCTCAGAGCCACCAAAACTCCTATTCGGGCGTGCGACATAGAGACCTAGAGTTTCAAGTTGATGATTTGGCATTTCTGAAAGTTTCGCCTATGAAAGGTGTTATAAGATTTGGGAAGAAAGGAAAGCTCAGTCCTAAATATATCAAGTCGTATATCCTACGAAGGATCAGTCAATTAGCTGTTGAGTTGGAGTTTCCACCAGAATTAGTGGTGGTACAACCAGTATTTCACGTGTCATGTTATAACATTCAAGTTTCCAGTACTCAAATACTCATGTCAGTTCAGTACTCAAATACTTATGTCAGTTCAGTACTCAAATACTCATGTCAGTTCAATACTCATCTACTCATGTCAGTCCAATACTTAGATATTCATGCCAGGTTAGTGCTTAGATATTGATGTTGGTTCAATACTCAAATATTCATGCCAGTTCAATATTCATATATCCAATTCAATAGTTCAGTATTCATGTATGCATGGCAGACCAATATTCAATCAATGCAGTAGTCATTCAGTTTAGTAATCATATATTCATTCAGTTTAGTATGTAAGTGTTAATGAAAGGTCATGTTCCCACCAGACCCGTTTAAGGTCCGGAGTTAACCGAAGTTACAACCAGGACAATCATTTGAGGACAAATGATCCAAAGAGAGAGATAATGTAACACCCCATAAATTTGGCTTAGGTATGGACGTGTTAAATGAGTAGTAATGTTACATTTTATACATGTGAAGTTCTATTGGTATGAGTATGGGTGGAAATAGTTGTTTTAGAATCAAGATGGAGAGTGAGGTGCATAAGATTCGACAAAATCGACTAAGTTCACAAAAGGTTCGTCGTCCATCAGAATTAAGTGAAAATGTGTAAGGAATTTTGGAACATTCAAACCCTGAAAGTTGTAGGCCTTTGAAATAGATTTCCAACTATATATTATGGAGCCCTAATGTATCTCTGTGCAAAGAGTTAAGTGCATTTTACAGAGCAGTGCGCAATATGCGTGCCCAGAGGGTCACCTGCGTGGTCGCGCACTTGTGGCACTGCTACTGCCATTTAGCGTGGTCAGGTGCGTGTTCAGGCCTTCAGGTGCACGGGGGGCGCACTTGGGGGTCCTTTAAAGCCCTACTTCATCCGCCACAACCCAAAAACACAAAAACTTGCTCTAGGAAGGGGATCTCTCAAAAGACGTAACTCCTTAAAGGTCCCTCCACCATCCAAGGTAAGTTATAATGGTGATTCTAAGTTAATTTCAATTTTCCAACATCTTATTAACATGGGTAAACCCTCAATAACATTAGATATTCGATTGGGATATCATTGTTGAGAGAAGGAACCCTTGAACTAGAATTCAAGGGAATTGATCTTCAAAAAGGTAATGTTTGCACCCTCTAATTGATTCTAGCATTGGATTAATGATTATAGACTCTAGTTCATGAGATATGAGTTGATGGAATTGATATAAAAGCATGAACGATGTGATTACCCAAACGGTCATCCTGTGTTAACTTAGCTAAATCTGCATTCTGAGGCCATGAAAGCCTCAATTAATCTCACCTCGATATGTGTGCGCAGCCCGGGCGTGTAGTCGGGAAGTTTTAATGTTAAAACTTGAAAAAAAACTAGAATTTCTGTAATTAATTGACATAAAGTTGACTTTGGTCAACATTTTTGGTAAACAGACCCGGACCTGTGATTGGACGGCCCCAGAGGGTCTGTAGGAAAATATGGGACAAGGGCGTATGCCCGGAATCCAATTCTGAGGTCCTAGGACCGAGAAATAAATTTTTAAAGAAAATTGTTTTCTGAAAAATATTAAGGATTTTGAAAATGAAATTTAATGAGAAAACTGTGTTACCGGGCCCGTATTATGGTCCCGGAACCCGGAACAGGTCAAATATGATTATTATGCGTTGCTTGTAAAGTTTGGTGGAATTCCGGATAGCGTAGGTCGGTTCCGCACATTGAAACCGAATTCTAAAACTTAAGAATTCCTAAGTTTGATTCTAGGGGTTTTGGAGGGTGATTCGGAGTTTTAGCGGTGTTTAGGGCGTTCCGAAGGATCGAGTGAGTTCGTAATATGATTTGGAACTTGTTGGTATAATTGCACGGGGGCTCGGGTGGGCCCAGGGGCCTCCCAGACCCCGATCGGGGCCAAAAAACAAGCAGCATCAGCTGCTGGTGCACCAGGTCTGGTGTGACCGCAGGTGCGGTCACCCAGGTCGCAGGTGCGATCCCGCTCCTGCGGTTGCACCATCGCAGGTGCGGCCCAGAAGCCCCAAGCCCCATTCCGCAAGTGCGGACCCTCCACCGCAGGCGCGACCTCGCAGGTGCAAGGTTTGTCCGCAGGCGCGCCTTCGCAGGTGCGGTCCCCGGCCTTCTTGGCCTTCATCGCAGGTGCGACCTTATGGCCGCAGGTGCGGTACCGCAGGTGCGGAAATAGATGAAGGCAGACCCCTAATTAATACGGGACTTAAGCTCATTTCCTCCATATTTCAGCATCTTGGACGATTTTTGAGAGCTTTTCAAGAGAGGTTTCATCTACCAACTAAAAGGTAAGTGATCTTCCATTTCATATTAGCTTATTACATCACTTTTTAGGCAGATTAACATCATATTAGAGGTAAAATCATGGGTTAGAGCTAAGACCTAGGGTTGATGAATTCTTAGAAATTTCACTACTTTTCTACCATGAAACCTTAGGGAATTTACATATAAATAATCCTTAGGTTATGGGTGAGTGTTTTCTTCAAAAAAATTCGAAATCCGAGCGTGTGGGCCCGGGGGTGTATTTTGGGAATTCTTCAAGAATGATGAATTAGCCTAATTAGTGGCGTAATTCCCTACTTTTGAGCGTATATTGATATATTTAAATAATATTTGGCTAGTTTCGAGTCCTTAAGCGACGAGTTTGGAGTTTCGGGCACTTTCTTGACCCGAGGAGTAGAGTTCTACACGAGGTGACTCTCCTTTCCAACCTTGTAAGAGGGAATTGTCCCCATAGGTAATGGTATTGACTAAATGTCCTTATTTGCGGGGGCTACGCACGTACCAAGTGACGAGAGTCCGTGCGTAGTGACTACTATGCTTTGTCGGGTAGTGTTAGGGTTCACAAGCATGCTTTTACTTGTCTTGTCTGTCTTTCCTTGCAAGTAACTGTGGTGAGTTAGCACCTCTGAGGCATTATGGAAATGTTAGTGAATATCCTGCAAGCTTAAGTTATAGATTATGTTACAAATGTGATACCGGAATTTCCTTCTTTAAAAGAGGTTTTGTCGGATTTGTGTATATTATGAGCACCCGAGTCACATGTATGATTCGTGAGCGGGGTAGCCTTACATTATGTCGACCGTCACATGATCGATTCGTGAGTGGAGTAATAGATGCATCTATGCGTCGGGCCGTTCGACCCTCGGCAGTGCACATTTAACTTATCGCGACGCTTCGGCAGTACGCTTCGGCATATTATATGCTATCTACTTGTCTGAGAGTTTTATTTATGAATCATCATTTTTATCTGTCTGGCTTGGA
The DNA here is from genome assembly GCA_005239495.1 of Nicotiana undulata. Taxonomy (NCBI): domain Eukaryota; kingdom Viridiplantae; phylum Streptophyta; class Magnoliopsida; order Solanales; family Solanaceae; genus Nicotiana; species Nicotiana undulata. The sequence continues at coordinate 63,806 of MDKH01067385.1, forward strand.
AGGAATTTGGTGATTTTGTTCATATACTGCTGTAAATGATACGACACGGGAGGTCCTACTTGTTTATTTGACTGTTCCATGTGTACCTGCTTTCCATATTTATTGTTCCTGAACTTTATTGTCATAAACTAGTATTTTGACCTAGTGAGTAAAACGTCTACCTCTCGTCACTACTTCTTCGAGTTTAGACGGGATACTCACTGGGTACATATTTAAATATATGTACTCATGCTACTCTTCTGTACTTAACTGTACAGAGTCTGAGCCAGCTGCGTCCGGCCACTATTCCGGCGGCCATCATTGAGAGTTTCCTCCTGCTGATTTCACGGTGAGCTGCTTTCCTTGGTGATCTTGGCAGCACTGTGGAGTTCCCCACATACTTTTGTCTTGTTGTCTTTTCCCTATCAGACAGCATTGTATTTATTAGTAGGGTTTTGTATAATCAGTCGCATGTTGACTCGTGACACTAGATTCTGGCACGTTTATGGATTTCTTTGATATTTTGGTAAAGATAAACAGATTCTACGTTATTTTGGGTTGTAAATTGCATTGTGCTTTCACTTAGAGATTGGTTTAAAGGATTTTCTTATTTAAAGAATCACAAAAAAGGTTTTTATCATTTAATCACGCACGAAATCTCACGGGTAGATAGATGTTGGCTTGCCTGACCTTGCCGTTGGGCGCCATCACGACCTGAGCGGAATTGGGTCGTGACAAACGAATTATAGGTTTGGGTTGTTGATTGTTGACTATTGGTTAAGGGTGTTGTTTACCTTATGGGTGATGAAGAATGATGTTGATTATAACCATTTGAGACTTTAGAATTTTTCTTGGAGCACGAGAATGGGTTATTGGGTGTAGAAACACCATTAATAAGGACTATGAAGCTTTATTCTCACCAAGTGTTTGATAAAATGCTTAAGTGACCAAAACATGAGTATCATAGCTAATATGGAATCCCTTTGACTTGCATTGCTATAGATTAAAGTTGAAAGGGTTGAGAAACGTTGTATTACGCTCAATAGCAGGAAGTTAAGGTATGCGAGGCTAACTCTCTATGTTTGGGAATGTTAATGATTCTCCCTACACTATGTTTCTTTTACCACGTTACTAATTGCCTCAGAAATATAGTTAAGCCTAGTTCCTTGAATAGTTGCAGAACTTCTATTCTCTAGCTTCGTAACTCGTTCATGACTTTCATTATGAACATTGTGAAATCAGTGGGTAATCAATATAGACTCGAGTTTGATGCCCATGAGTCTCAATCTAGAGTACTCAGCATATCATAAACAGTAGTTTCAATTTTCATAATCAGTTCATGAATACATGTCTCATTCTAGCTCTATTCAGCATTCAAGTATCATGTAACTCAGTATGGTTCAGTATTTCAGCATCATATATTTCAGTATGATTCTCAAATCCTGAATGTTGAACACCTGTATTTGGGCCTGAGGCCGTAGTTTATTTTCTTTATGCATGTTTGGGCCTGAGGCCGTAGTTTATGCTTTATGCATGTTTGGGCTTGAGGTCATAGTTTATGCTTTATACATTTTTGGGCATGAGGTCATAGTTATGTATACATATACTTGGGCTTGAGGTCGTAGCTTTTGCACATATATATTAGGGCCGAGGCCTTAGCTTATTCAGATAAATAGGTTGTTCATTATTCAGAAGAGGGAGTATTCATATCCTTACTTCCTTTGTTCAGTTCAATTATTAGTTATTAGTTCAGTTATCAGTTATCAATTATCAGTTATCATTTCAGTTTCTGTTTAAATAGTTATCATTTCAGTTATCAATTATCAATTCTCAGTTATCAGTTTAGTTTCAGTTTCATCATTTATAATTCTTTATTTTAGTTGCTTACATACCAATGCAATTCAAATTACTAACGTCCTTATTGCCCGAGGCCTGCATCTCACGATGCAGGTAATGATTTACAGGTTGACGATTCAGAGCACTAGGATTCTCGTACCAGCTATTTGTTGATCCCCAGTTCTTTTGGAGCAATATCATTACCTTACAGTCTTCAGTATTTTCATACAATCGATATTTTCAGTACTTCATTAGAGGCTTCATAGACTAGAGTAACAGTTAGACAGAGTCACATGAATTTAAGGTTAAGCAATGTTGCTACATATATGTTTCAGGCCTATATTAGTGTTTTCGCATTTGATTTATATCATTTAGACTTTCAGTATATCAGCATGTGTTAGTTTATCTTCTGCATTCAGTATGTTATGATATCACATGTTGATTCAGCCAGCCAGTTGGTTCGCTCGGTCACATGTAGTCAGGCACCGAGTGTCGTGTTACGTCCAAGTCCAGGTTCTAGGCGTGACATTAACCAAGCTTTTATCTTCTACCATCCAACAAGAATAGATATCGCCAAATTCATGTTTGAATCCATGGATATTTTGCCACCATCTCTTGGCCTCACTACCCCTTTTAAAAGGTATTTCAACACGTGGCTGCACAAAATCATAAGAACAAATACAAGAAAGATTTAATGTGTTAGGAAGTAAAGAAATTTTTTTCTTGCTTATACTCTCTTTGGCTTTTATCACAAGACTAACGTTTTTCTCACCCTTAGCCTCTTTTCTCTAACTAAAGAGTTTATCTTTTTATTCACTCAATCCCTCTTGTTTTTCTCTCTCTACCTCACAGACTTTTTTTTATCTCATTGCCTTCTCTCTTTTCTTTTTTCTCAAGATCACTTTTTACCTCACTTGACATCCACCCTTTTCACTCAAGACAACCTCTCTTTTTATCCTCTCTTGGAATGTCAACATGCACTCCCTTACTTCTCTCATTCTTTTCTCTCTCGTATTTTTTCATAATCTCTTTAACAATATTTTCATCTTCACAAATTTGTGAGAGAGTCAAAGTCCCAAGAATGAGTTTCTCCCATTAACCTCAAAAGAGTATCTATTTATTTTCATACTATATGAATCTCTTCTATAGATATACCATGGCATTCCCAACAAGATATGAAAACTATTCATGGGAATGACATCATACCAAATCATATCCTCATACCTTCCAATATATAATGGAAATAACACTCTTTTATCTATTTTTATTCCTTTCAATATATAGGTTTCAATATGCTCAACACAAGGTAAGTTTAATTTCTCACTCATAGAAGTGCTAATTGAGTTATAACCAAACTCAAATTCTTTGTCAATTATAAGGGCACAAATCGTAGACATCACTTTAGCTCTTGTTTGAAAAATAACTTTACCATAGTCTTCCTTCCATTCGGTATACTGTAAGTTCGACTTTTCAAGTTTTTGTGTCACTGCTCGCCTTCTTTCTTCATAACTACATGTTTGAGATATCCTGAGAAAAAAGATTAAAAGCAATATGTATCTCTCAAATTTGGCTATTTTTTTACTAATGCTCTCGCCTCTCTTGCCTTTTTTCACTCAAAGTAACTCTTGGTTGTTAATATTTAGATTTATTAGTAAACCTTACTAATTCACAACCTTTAGTGATAAGAATATGGAGTTATAACAAGAAAAGAAAAGTGAAGGACAAAACCTGGGAAGAATAGGAATTGGTTAGTAGGAAAAAAGAGGAAAGAATTTAAGAAACCCAAAACCCACAAGAATAAGGAAAGAAGTTATCTTAATCTTATTCAAGAACTAGGATCCCCTCTTCTTGTTTCCTTTCTTGACTTTGAAACAAATAACACTTGAATTCTAAAAATAATAATGAGCATTATACTTTTATTTGCGCCGATTTTCGTTTTTTTGGCTCAAGAACCTCCCAAGATTATATTATTATTATAAAAGCATGAATAAAATATCGATTTATAAAAATAACCTTATAATATTAAGGATAATAAATCATAATAAAATGACATAAACTAAATTCTTGATATTAGCCTTATAATCCTATTAGTTTTAGGACATAATACTACACGTTAGTAATCCTATATGATTACCTTTAGGTATCCTATTAGTATAATTATATTCTGACTGTCTAATTCATATAAAATTAAACAAGTTAATATCTTTAGTCATGTAATCCTATTACTTTTAGTATATGCTTCTTAAAAATTCCTCTTACAAATTTAATTTAAAAACGTATTATAATGTCTTATTACTAATTTAATTTGAGAATGTATTATATTATCCAAATCCATTTAGAAAAAGGAGAACCTATATTATTATTAAATCATAAATACAATATTAATATACCAAAATAGCTTTAAAATATTAAACGGAGTTAACATTTTAAAAAGGAAAAAGCTCTCTTTTGTCTCCTAAACCCTAAACTCAGCGGTGACCCCTCTATGGAAGCCACGGCCGGCGGCCAGCCACCACCAGTAGCTGCGCTGCCTCCCCAACCTCCCCCCACTTTCGCCCAACCATCTACAACAACAAACAACAATCCCCAACCCATGGATTATGCAAAAAGCTTAAAACTTACTGCCATTAATGCCCCCATGCAAACCCTAGCTACGTTACCATTGAAACCAGTTGAGTTCCATCACAGAGAACAAGTTATGAGTGGAAGAAACAAGAAGTAAAGCAATCTATCGTACAGCAAGGGCTTCAACTTGAAGATCTTGGAAAATTTTCGTATGGGAAGCTTGTTATTAGTGAATTACGTAAAGTAATTCCAATTCAATGTGAGATTAAAGGCCATTGTTCAGTTGGTTTAATTGAAGATAGCCATGCGTTGATTACGTTGTCATTATTGGAGGACTATGTTCATCTTCTTTCAAAGCCAACTTTTTATTTATAAGCTCAGTAAGACATGTGGAAGATGCATTGTACAAAATGTAATCCATGGCGGACACCTGATGAAGAGACTCCCATTGCCATAGCTTGGATTAGCTTTACAAAACTGCCTCCTAATTTCTTTGGGTAAGGAATGTGTATTTTCATTAGCTCGTGCAGTTGGTAATCCATTATATGTAGACCTAGTAACTCAAAATGGGACTAGACCTAGTTGTGCTAAGGTAAAGGTGGAAGTTAACTTGTTAGGTAAGTTCCCTCATCGTATTAAGATTGTGGAAGAAGCTAATGAATCTGGGCCAAAAGGGTTTAAATGGATTAGGATTAAGTATGATTATATGCCAAAATATTGCAAGCCTTGCAAAAAACAAGGGCATAGTGAGGCAGAATGTTGGGTAATTCATCCTGAATTACACAAGAGATTTGATGAAGATGTTAAGGATAAGGAGAAGACAGTTATGGTGAGTACTGAAGCAATTGGTAAAGTTACAAATTCAACAAAGGTTCTAGCAAGTGGAAAGGTGGTTGGTAAGCTAGCTACTAATCATTCCAAGCAGGAATGGATGCAAGCAAGGAAGAACAAATACCAACGGGATAATAGGGGTCACATTGTTGATAACAAGCGAGGAAAGGAAGTTGACAAGGGTGAAGGGAAGGCAAAACTTGAGGATGTAGCAACTAAGGACAAGTTTAATGCACTAAAGGTTGAAGAAGTTCATCAACCTACTCTACAAATTACTGAAGTCAAAGGTGAGGATCATAGAAATGGTAAGAAGAAGGAACATGGGGAAAAGCAATCCAAGAAGAGCCAGGAGAAGGAAAAGGAAGGCAATACCGGAGTGTTAAGCCCTAATCCTAAGTCTTCTGGGGTTAGGGTTGGGAAATATTCTAATACTAAACCATATGGAGAAGTTAATCAACATGAACTTAAGCGTGTGAAGAAGGAAGCAATTGAGAAAGTGTTGGAAGATCAACATAATGGGAACTTAGCTAAGGCTAGTTCCATTGTTCCTAGTGATCAAAGTACTTATGAAAGGGATAATAAGGAATCCACAATCGACTGGGTCAATAGAAGGTTTGGAACTAGCTAAGGCAATACAATGTGACTACAAACCAATCATGCCAAGATATTCCATCTCAAACATTTGCAGATTCTGGGCAGTTTGAGGACCTTGATGAGGTAAAATCAACATAGGTTTTATGGAGTGACGCAATAGAGGCAGAGGATGATCAGCTAGGAACGACAAAGACAACAGGAGACAAGGTGAAGAAATACAACACTCAACCTGGCGATAGGATGGCGACGCCAGGCCTAAAGCCAGGCTCACCAGGCATTAGGTTGGCGGCGCCAGGCCTAGTGCTAGGTCCCCTAGGCGTTAGGCTGGCGATGCCAGTCCTGGTGCCAGGTTCACCTGATGATACAGCCAAAGTAAACCTTATCCCTAGTGCAACTAGAGAGATTGTAGATGGTGTTCCGTTGTATGCATTGGAGAACAAACTTGATGAAGATGATAATGTGAAGATTAGGGATGATACAATGGGGTCCGATCAAATCACATGCAACGGAAAGGGTGGTGATATCAGTAGAACAGACATTTTTGAGCAGGCTACTACAATAATTCCTAGGCTAGGCAATGTCTATGAGCACCAATTCAAAATGATGCAGGCCCTTGTTCTTCTATGGAGAATAGCAATGAAAAGGCTGATGAGCGCGCAATTGTTCTAAGAGCGTCTGGGGAAATAGAGGAAGTGCCTATGGAGTATGGCACTGATCAAATTATGCAGCTGCAAGTTAGTGGTTCACTGAAGACTCCTCTACGTTATCTACATGATTTAGTTACACACAATGTGGCACAAATTGATGAAGACTTAATGAGACAAAGTCCAATTAAGGATGAAGGAGATGATGAATCTACAGCAGAAAACTTCAAACAAGTGACTAGGGAAGGAGATTTATCACCCACAGCTAGTGCTAAAGGAGGTAAGAAAACAAAGAAGAATCAGAGTAAAGAGACACCACAACCATCAAGAATAATGCCCAAGAGGGCAACTTCTATATCTAAATGATGATGATCAAAACATTAATATGGAACATAAGGTTTGTGAATACACAACAGGCCTTTCCTAGGGTGATCAACATGAATAGGGAGCATAGTTTGTGTGTAGTTGCATTGATGGAGCCTTTTCAAAAGAAGTGACTTATTGATATATATAGAAGAAGGTTGAATATTAGAGACTGCTTATGCAAATATTAATGGGCAAATATGTTTGTTCTTTGATGTAGTGGTGGAATGGGAATTAGTGGAGGATACTGAACAACAGATGACTGTGAGAGTGTTTCACCATGACCTGGGGCAGCACATGATGATGATATTTGTTAATGCAAAATATTCTGCAATGGAGAGGTTGGAATTGTGGTATCACTTGTATTACTTAGCAAGTGATATGAAATTTCCATGGTTAGCAGGAAGGGATTTCAATGTGATATTGCATGAAGATGAGAAAATAGGAGGACTTCCAGTACACCCTCCTAAATATGAGAATTTTGCATTTTGTGTAAACTCTTGTGGTTTGTTTGAGCAAGGATATAAAAGGAAGTCCATTTACATGGTGGAATGGGAGGTCCAATGTTGCGTGTATATTCAAAAGATTAGATAGGATCTTTGTGAATTTTCCATTTCAGAACATGTTGCCAACTATTGAAGTTGAACATCTAATCAGAACTAGATCAAATCATGCACCATTGTTAATGACATGTGGGGAGCAGACTACCAATTTTGTCAAGCCTTTTAGGTTCTTGAACTTTTGGACTAAGCATGCTACATTTATAGATGTGGTGAGGCAGAATTGGGAAGCTGATTTCATAGGGGATCCATTATTGATATTCAAGCAGAAGGTAAAGGCAGCATTGGCAAAATGGAGTAGGGAAACATTTGGTGATATATTCAAGCAGTTGGATATTTTGGAGGATGTTGTTATGGTGTAAGAGATGTTGTTTGAAGAAGAGCCTACAATTGGGAACTGGATTGTGCTTCAAAAGGCTCAATATGAATTGAAGAAATACTTGAGTATTGAGGAGCAGTATTGGAAGCAAAAAGCTTCGATGACTTAGTTTGCTGAAGGAGATAGGAATACAAGTTTCTTTCACAATCATGTCAATGGCAAAAAAAAAAAAGAAATTGCAACTGAAGAGGATCAAAAGTGGAAGTGAGGTATGGATTAAAGACCAGGAGCAATTGGATACAGTTGCAGTGGACTTCTATCAAAACCAGTTTACAAATGAATGTGATGCTTCTGACTTTTCCTTGCTCAATAATGTACCTTCGATGGTCACTATGGTGCAGAATTTGGAACTTAGCAGATTGCCAACAATTGAAAAGGTAAGGACAACAGTTTTTGAGCTTAGTGGGGAGAGTGCTAGTGGTCCATATGGATTCACTGGCCTGTTTTATCAAACATGTTGGGATGTTATTGATGCTCATATACACAACATGGTGCTACACTTCTATGGAGGAGCTGCACTGCCTAAATCCATCACTCACACCAATCTAGTGTTGCTGCCTAAGAAACCCATAGTTGAGACCTTTTCTGACTTAAGACCTATTAGTTTGAGAAACTTCATTAACAAGGTCTTGTCTAGGGTATTACATGATAGATTGGAGAGTTTTTTGCCTTCTCTAATATCTCCTAATCAATCTGTATTTTTTGAAGGGTAGGAGTATATTTGAGAACATCTTATTGACTCAAGAAATTGTCACTAACATAAGGTTAAAGGGAAAGCCAGCTAATGTGGTGATCAATCTTGATATGGCTAAGGCCTGTGATAGGGTTTCATGGAAGTACTTATTGCATGTACTAAGGAAGATGGGATTTTCTGTGCACTTCATCAACATGGTGTGGAACTTGGTGTCAAATAACTGGTACTCAGTGTTGGTGAATGGGTAGTCATCAGGGTTCTTTAAGTCTACAAGGGGTGTGAAGCAAGGGGATCCCCTATCTCCAACATTGTTCATTCTGTCAGCTGAGGTACTTTCCAGGTATTTGAATAAGCTCTTTAAAGACAAGTCATTTGTGGGATTTGGAATGCCTAAGTGGTATGATCCTTTAAACCACTTGGCATATGTTGATGATACTATAATCTTTGCTTCTGCTCATCCTTCATCCTTGAGCATAGGGGTGGGCATTCGGTATTTCGGCTCGGTATTTAAGAATTTTGGTTCGGTATTTCGGTATTCGGTTTATCAATTGTATATAGCAAATACCGTACCAAATTATTTTGGTACGGTTCAGTATTTATTATTTTAGTTCGGTACGGTTTCGGTAAAGTATTAGGTTTATGAATTATTCAATTGTGTTATGTGTATAGCAAACGAAAATTAAAATGCTGCCAAATCCAAACGTAGTGCCACACTGCCGTGAGGGGAAACTTTCTCATATGTTGTTGAACCAGAAGTACATTAACTTTATATATCAAAAAACATAAAACATATAAATATACTTGTAAATAAATTTGAAGTAGAAGGACATATGGAAATGTACAAATTGATATACCAATATATTACAACGCATAATTGAGATTTTTACTAGCATGTATTCTTCTAGTTAGTGATATTTTTAAGTTATTGCTCAATCCTTTGAATTAACCGAAGAGATAGAGACACAAGTAGCTGATTTACAAATTCAATATGGAAACAATTCGATCTGTTCCATTTCATATATGTTTATATAAAACCACTAATTCCATACTAGACTTTCAACTTCCAGTTTATGCCATTATATACACAAAGAAAGAAAAGGGGATAATTGGAATTAGAATAAGAATATTATGTTTCAAGAATTGAGATGACAAAGAGAACAACATAAATGGATTTGTGTATTTATATACGAAGAATTGGTTTCATCTATTTTTGTCACATGCCATACATTTGATTGCCTGGTTCTAACCCAATGTGAAATAGCATAACAATCAAGGGACTTTATGGTATATAGGATAAACAAAGGTATCCCTTTAATTTAATTACGTTGATGGTAATTCGGATTATTTCGTTTTGATTGGGATTTGCAGTGGATATGAGGGGACAAAATGGATTTAAAAATTCCCTGTAGAGTATAGAAAGGACAAGCATGTCGAGATGGTGTTTACTTGCTTATTTGTGTTCTCTGGTGGTTTGGCTCCTTCAGGGAAAGAATGCGGCGTGGTTGAAGAAGAAGAACTGAAGATGAGAGAGTCGTTGGTTCAACCTAATTTGCTAATTGCTAAAAATCAAAATGGTCTAACCTAATAGCCTAAGACTAAGAGTACTGAGCTTGGGCAGTTGGGCTTGGGGGGCGACGGGAATGGCAATTAAATTGGGCTGGCCGGCTGGGCACTGGGTGGGTAGATATAGGTAGGGTCCAAAAAAATGTCCTTAAAATGTTGGTATATTCGGTATATTCGATATACCGAATTTTTAAAATAGTAATACCGAAAACCGAACCGAAATACCGAAATACCGAAAATTTAATACCGAATTAGACCGAAATATCGAAAAAATCGAAACCGAAATACCGAATTAATTCGGTTTTTCGGATTTTATGCCCACCCCTACTTGAGCAAGATTATGATAGTGTTGGGGAACTATGAGAATATATCAGGCCAGATGATCAACAAAGATAAGAGTTCATAGTACATGTATTCAAAGATTTCTAATGGATTATTTCGGGCAGTTGGAGCTATTACAGGATTTGCAAGAAGTAAATTCCCCTTCACATATCTAGGGTGTCCTATTTTTTACACTAGAAGGAGGAAGGACTATTATGAGGATCTAATCAAGAAAGTAAAGGCTAAATTGCATTCATGGAAAGGAAAGTTGCTGTCATTTGGAGGAAAGGCAACATCCATTTCTTGTGTGTTGCAAAGTATGCCAGTCCACATGTTATCAGTCCTTGATCCACCCAAAAATGTCGTGAAGCATCTTCATAAGATTTTTGCTAGGTTCTTTTGGAGCACAAAGGAAGAAGGGAGAAGAAGACATTGGGCTTCATGGCAAAATCTTTGCCTTCCTAAAGAGGAATGGGGCCTCGGTTTTAGGTCCTTACATGATCTTAATCAGGAATTCAAGTTGATGTGGATTAAAGACTTACCATTCAAGATATCCTTCTTCTTGTGGAGATTGTGGAGGCAGAAAATAGCCACTGATGACATGTGGAGGAGGCAAGAGAAAATGGTGATGTATAGGTGTTGGTGTTGTCAGCAGCCCCAAGACGAATCTATTGAGCATTATTTGTCACAAGTCATACTGCCTCTAAAGTATGGAACTTGTTCATGGGGGTTGCTGGAATTATTGTTCCATTGATTCAATTGAAGCAGGTTATAAGGAATTGGTGGTATGCTCAATGTTGTCCAAAGTTAAAGCCATTATTTCAAGCAGTACCAGCTATCATCGCTTCGGAACTTTGGAAGAGAAGAAATGCAGGTAAACATGGGGGTTCAGCGTCCACAAATAGGGTGATTCATGAGATCAATAGGACACTGCATCAACTGGCAAGGGTAAGGTATGCTTGGATGCCTAACATTCCATTGTTATGGACAAACATAATTTAATATTTTGAAGGATATAAACCTATATTGATCACTACAAGAGTAACATGACAGCTTCCTTTTCATGGTTGGTACAAATGCAATACTGATGGAGCCTCAAAAGGAAATCCTGGTCCTAGCTCCTTAGGCTTTTGTGTGAGGAATGATGAAGGTGATGTGGTGTATGCAAGGGCAGTAGACATGGGGGTGACAACTAATGTGGTGGCTGAATCTAAGGCTATTCTTCAAGGATTGGAATACTGTGTGGAGCATAATCTTCACCCTCTCATATTGGAGACTGATTCATTGGTGATGAAGAAAGTGATATAAGGGGAATGGGATCCTCCTTGGGTAATTGCAAATGATGTGAAAAACAATTATAGAGATGAAGGGCACCTTCAATGTGATCTTTCAACATGTGTTCAAAGAATGCAACTTAGTGGCGGATTTTATAGAAAACATTGTGTTTTCTTTTGCAGGTACATCTAAGTTTCATTCGTTCTCTGAACTGCCTAGTGTAGGGAGGAGGTTGATAAATCTTAAACACCTAACCTTAGGGTTAGGATAGCAAAGAGAAGAACCTCAGACTAATGGCTTCACAAGATTGGACTCTGCACAAACCTACATGTTTCGTTGTCTTATTTTGTATGTTATAAAGGTACTTTCCAGTGGTATTAGCATGTTCGCATGCTCATTATGGGGGTGTTTTGATAGTGTACAAGAACAATGCGATAAGCAGGTGTTGGATGGTACAATTTATCTTGAGTCTGATATGGCAAAATACTAAGGAAAACGCTGAACCTGTCATGTGGTATTTATAGAGATTGTTGAATCATTTATCAGTGGTATTAGCATGCTTTCATGCTCAATCTAAGGATGGTTTAGCAGTGTTTAGAATGATGTCTATACTAAAGGTTCGAGCATGGAAAGATCTGAGCTTACAAGAACAAAAAAAGGCATAGTTTCGAAGCCTGGCTTTTGCCTTGCAAAGCCTGCTTAAAGCGAGCTCATGTATGGCTTTTGCCTTGCAAAGCCTGCTTAAAGCGAGCTCATGTCTGGCTTTTGCCTTGCAAAGCCTGCCTAAAGCCAGCTCACGCCTGGCTTTTTCCTTGCGAAGCCTTCCTAAAGCCAGCTCAAGCCTGGCTTTTGCCTTGCGAAGCTTGGCTTTAGCGTTGCAAAGCCTGCCTAAAGCCAGGTCAAGCCTGGATTTTGCCTTGCAAAGCCTGACTAAAGCCAGACTCTTCTACATGTTAAGTTAGATGAGTGACAACATGATTAATACTTGGACACACTCAGTTCACTGCATATGGAGATCATATAGTAGCTACACTTGGAAGACTATGTTGGCTTCAACTCCGTGGTGGAGATGTATGGAATTTATTTAGCCTATGGACAGTATACCCTGGCGCCTGGTGAGAGCTTGATAGGTGTTGCTTGGTATTTTCCACTGGCAATTGGATTCACATACACTAACAGGAGAAGGAAGCACTCATCTTATTATTTTGTAATAGCTAGTTCATTAGATTTTAGCTTTTCTATCCTTCTAGTAGCTAGTAGCTTCATGCAACTTCTATTTTGGTTTGGATATCATGTAAGCTTTGGACCCATTTTGGAATTTTATTTATATATTAGCCACTAGGCAGCCTGCCTAGTGGTATATTTGCTTTAAAAAAATACAAGTTATCCCTCAAAAAAAATTAACGGAAGAACTCACAGGGAAAGGGCATAAATGTAATAACTAGTTTTTTGGATCACAATACCTTCTATGCTAATTTTTAATATTTAATATATTAAAATTAATAAAATTTGTCTATTAAATTCTTATTAGAAATATGTAGGAAGGTTTAATAAAATTAATTTTATCAGAATCCTCCATATTGACAATACATTACCACTCCATAATGTCCAATACGAACAAAAAATAAAAGTTAAATTAATTGCATAAAGAGTTAAAATTGAGAAAATAAAATATCCCCATGATAATATATTTTTATATGATATTTAAACTATTTTCCTACTAGAATAGTATTTTTTAATCAATTTTTCGTGTAATATTAAAAGATACCCAATTATTAAATAACAACTAAGAAAATATTTAAGAATATAAATGTGTGAGAAAGAGGGGGGAAAAGTTGGTAAGAGTCAATACCACTAACGTTTATACAGACATAAAGATCTAAAAGTGAAATGTCTTATCAATCTTTTACTCTTTGAAAATAAAATTTATGGTGGATAAAATTATAATTAATATTAAATATTCAAAACAAGAGATGAACTAATATTAAGATCTAAATCAATATAGAATAAATTATTTTTTATGTTAAAAATTAAATAATTAAATCTTTTAATTAATTATTTAGCCAGAGAATACAATTCAATTATTTTTTAAATTCATCATATTAGTAAAATTCTTATTCAAGTTGAAAAAAAATCTTAGGGTACATAAATTTATTCCATAAAAAGAGCGTTAGAAACACAAAGTAAAAAGGTCAATATATTATTAAGAATCAAAATGCTATACAAGTGTTTGAGGAAGCACAATCAAAGCTAAATCTTAAACAAGAACAAGCTTTCAAGAACATATTATAAAGAGTCGACTCTGCTATAACGGGATTATTATTTGTAGATGCCTCCGACGGAATCGAAATAATATTTTTGTGTCATGCATTACTTGCAAATATCATATTAAGAGGCATGAAAATTCTAGCAATAATAGCAAGTGGTGTACCAACAACGATTTTATTGTGAGGTCACCCACTTTAGATTTGATATACCTTTTCAAACAACTTAAATAACTATCACAAATATATCAAAGTAGAGCAATAGTGCTAAATTTATAAGGAAAGCAAAATTGATAATATGGGATGAAGCACTTATGAGTATGTGTCAAACGAAGTTCTAGATATATATTGTATATTTTTAAACTATTTGGTGAAAATTTAATGGTTTGGGAGGTAATTTACGTCAAGTACTTACTTGTAGTTCCAAAATCGACAAAAGTAGACACTATAAAAGTTAGCTTGCCAAAGTTATACTTCTGGCCTCAAATGAAAAAGATTCAACTTAGAAGAAATATAAAGTAAGAACAGATCCAGTATTCAGTGTCTTCTTGCTTCGTGCCGAAAACGAATAAGAGCATCTAATAAAAGAAGATTTGGTTCTTCCTGAATACTTGGTTATCAATCTCAATGGTAATAGTTGTGCATTTATAAGAGAAATATCTATATCATTAGATTGAAACGCAATTTGTGCAAATCGCATGACAGAATTAAAAAGATATCTTAGCTAGCAGAAATGAATATGTTGATCAATTAAATAAAATATTGATAGCCAAAATTTTATAGCAAAAATAAAATGTTTTTCTGTTTTGACTGAGAAGAATGATACCAATAATTACTACCAAGAAGAATACTTAAACACTTTAATACCAAACGGCCTTCTACCATACATGTTTGTTGTCAAGTTTATTATTTCTTATGTATGTGAGTGTCACTGTATATATAATAGACTAAGTTGATCTTCTATTATATATATGTTGATTTTGAAGAAAAATATGCATGTCATGCTACTGAAACTTAAATACACCGAATAGCTTATGCAATAGCACACAAATGGTATATAGAAGTTTTGACAATAACGTCATGCATGCAAAAATTATGATATTGGCCAATGTGCTTCTAAGTATATTCTTATCCATGAATTCAACTTTCGTCTCCGAAACTAAGGATTACCCTTTTAAATTTGTGTGAAAATATTTTTTAGTATGTTTATGTTTTGCAAATACAATAAATAAAGCACAAGAACAAACATCCTTAATATTGGACTATATTTATCGCGATATGTTTCCTTGCCGAACAACTATATGTTGCACTATCAAGATCGACAACAATAGTTCTTGTTAAGATAGAGCAACAAAAGCATTAGGAGGAAACATACACAAAAAAATATTGTCCACAATGAAGTGTTCGTTAAGATATCATCACATTAAAAAATTTTAAACTATAATACATAATTATCTAACTAACATGACAAAATTGATCATTTATGTAAGTTTTGAAGACATCTTTTTATTTTAAATCCATGTATTATGCTAATGTAATAATATTTTTCAGCAATTAGATGGTTGTTGTATTATTATATATATAGTTTTTCTTATTAATTAAATTTTATGGTTACTTCATATAAATAAATATTTAAATCACCACGTGTCATTATTAACGTGCAACGCACATTCATATATATATATATATATATATATAAATTATACTTTTCATTTTACTTATTTACGATAACAAAGTCTTTTGTATTTTTTCCAGTATATCTACAATTTTTGTACTTATAATGTCACGATCCAATTTCTCATATAGGCTGTGATGGCGCCCAACGTTATCGCTAGGCAAGACAACAGTGAAATAACTCTACGATCATTTCTTTTAAAATTTAAAATAATTGAATTTTTAGTTTGTGCATAGATAGGAAGTAAGAATGTAATAAAATGAGAAACCAAAGTTCTTGAAAACGAGTAAGATAAGTAAAATAACCCAAAAATCATCAAGTGTCTACTAGCATAAACCTCCGAGATCTGGTGTCACAAGTGTATGAGCTACTAGTAGAATATACAAAAGAATACTACACTACTGTCTGAAGTGAAATATACAGAAAATACAAGCAAAGGAAAGACTTCGACTGCTGCAGAACGGGCTTAGAAGGAAGCTCACCGCTAAGTCTCGTAGTGATCAGGGATGTGCGCCGGACTAATATCCAGATGCACCTGCCTCAGATCCTGCACATTTAGTGCAGAAGTGTAGCGCGAGTACATAACCAACATGTACCCAGTAAGTGTGATGATCCAAAAGGTCATCTTGTGTACATTTGACTAAAATTGTGTTCCGAGGCCCCAAAAGCCTCCGTTAATCTCACCTCGATGTGCGTGCATAGTCGGGGCACGTAGCCGGGAAGCCTTTATGTGGAAATGTGTTAAGCAGTTGAATTTATGATAATTAATTGAATAAAGTTAACTTTGGTCAATATTTTTGATAAACGGAACCGGACCCGTTATTTGACGGTCCCGGAGGGTCCGTAGGAAAATATGGGACTTGGGCGTATGCCCGGAATCGAATTCCGAGGTCCCAAGTCCGAGAAATGAATTTTTAAAGAAAATTGTTTTTTAAAAATAATAAAGACTTTTGAAAATGAATTTTGATATGAAACCCGTGTTACCAGGCCCGTATTATGGTTCCGGAGCCCGGAACAGGTTCAATAGATATTATATGAGTTATATGTAAAATTTGGTAAGAAACAGACTTAGTTTGACGTGTTTCGGATCAAAAATGGAAAATTTGGTAGTTTATGAAGTTTGAGAAAATTCTATGGATTTTGGAGTTTAATTCATTGTTTTTTATGTTATTTTGGTGGTTTAATTACTTGAATAAGTCCGTAGGATGATTTTGAATTCGTGTGTGTATTTGGTTTTGAGCCCCGAGGGCTCGGGTGAGTTTCGAGTAGGTGTGTCGGGGTGCTAAAAGGTTGAAACATCTGGTGTAATTGCTGGTTTCTGGTGTCCGGGTAAATTACCCTATGCAAACGCACAGGGTAAAAGTGGGGTCTGGGGTCAGGGTCCAAATTTCTCTATGCGAACGCACCACATTGGGTGCGAACGCGGAGGGCATGTTGGGCAGAGCTATGCGAACGCACCACATTGGGTGCGAACGCGGAGGGTAGGATAGGCAAAGTTGTGCGAACGCGGGGTTAAGGGGTGCGAACACATAGGCTATTAGGGGGACCTGGGGGCTGGGTAGTGTCAGGCCTGTGCGAACGCGGCCCATGGCATGCGAACGCATAGGCCAATCTTGCTAACACTGTGCGAACGCGGCCAAGGGGTCGCGAACGCATAGTGTATTTTTGCCCAGTGATTTTAAGTGTCAAAAACAGACTTCATTACGGGATTTTCACCATATTTTCATAACCCTTCTTTTTCCCCACACCCCATAGGCTATTTTGAAGATCTACTCCTCCATAGCTTCATAGGTAAGTAAACTTAGCTCTATTTTCTTCCATTTTCATCAATAATCACTAGATTCTAGGCCTAAAAACATGAGATTAAGGGTAGAAATTGGGGGTTTTGGGTAGAGTTAGGGATTTTGGAATTTTTGGGAATTCAACCTCATTTTAGGGTCGAATTTCAAAACAAATTGTATATTCGGGCTCGTGGAGGAATGGGTGATCGGGTTTTGGTCTGAACCTCGTGTTTGGACCGAGCGGGCCCGGGGTCGAATTTTGGTATTTTTGGAAGAATGATGGGAAATGTATAATTAGACTTTGGGATTGAATTATTGAGTCATTATTAATATGATTGAGTCGATTATGCTTATATACTATCGTTTCGGAGTTGGATTCGAGGGGGAAAGCAGTGCTAGAGGCTTGATTTGCATTTTTGGAGTCGGGGTAAGTGTTTGGCCTAACTTTAGTGAGGGAATAGGTGTTGAGTCATATGTGCTACTTGTATTATCATGTTCAATGTATAGGTGAGGTGACGAGTACCTATGCATTGTTTGTCAAGCATGCCCGTGAATCTAATTTGGTGAATTACCTGTTATTATTCCGATGTTTATTGTGTTTTGAAGTAGTTTCCTTTGGAAAGTTGTTGAATTGCTGAGTATCCGTTAAGTACTTGTGATATGATATTTCAGTCGACGACTCAATTCATTACGTTATATACTTGTAAGAGATTGGTTATAGTTGGATCCCTTGCCGGCCATTGTTATTATGTTAGTTGATGTTTTCCCCTTGCTGGGTGGTTTTGAATTGTATTCCATGTTGTTAAATTCCTTGCCAAGTTATCATTTGTTGTTGATTTGGGTGAGGAAGAGTGTAAAGCACGAAGGGTGCTGTCGTGTATTCATCTCATTCATTTCATATATTGCATGGTGAGGAAGAGAGTAAAAGCACGAAGGGTGATGTCGTACCATGTTTTACATTGCTTTTATCTATACATTGCATAGTGAGGAAGAAAGTAAAAGCACGAAGGGTGATGCCGAGCCATTATTTATATTGCTTTCATTTATACATTTCATTGTGAGGAAGAGAGTAAAAGCACGAAGGGTGATGCCGTGCCATTATTCATATTGCTTTCATTTACGTATTGCATTGTGAGGAAGAGAGTAAAAGCACGAAGGGTGATGTCATGCCATTATTTATATTGCTTTCATTTACGCATTGCATTGTGAGGATGAGAGTAAAAGCACGAAGGGTGATGCTGTCACGACCCAAAACCCGGTTCAGGTCGTGATGGCACCTAACGGTGAGGTTAGGCATAGCCAACATATAAATCCTTAGGAGATACTACACCAAAATTTGATATTCTAGTTATTTACAATTTATAACAATTGTAATGCGGAATATAACAGCGATATGAGGTA